>CACVKI010146105.1:32909-64045 GCA_902732785.1 Trichogramma evanescens | reverse complement strand
AAGCATAATAAATGAACATACGTGTCTAGAAGTGCATGAGGAACCTATTGCCGGTTTTCAAATTGAATAAAAAACTTTTAAATGAAAATTATTAATGATTAATGCAGGTGGTTGAAAAGTGGATGGATAATTGTACCGAATAGCCCAATTTTCGACCAGGTCAGAATTATAAATTGAGCAACGAAAAAGATCTAATAATTTTCCAGGGTACACAGAGTTTCCTCTGAAATAATAACATTTATAGAATCGAAAAAATATTTTATTGCGTCAAAATTTCGCATATATTTCTATTTATTTGAATAATATCTCAGGGTGGCCGAAATATGAAGGGTGGCCGGTAATAGGCACATTCACCCTATAATCGAGTAAAAAAACGATCTTAAGTTTCTTGGTATTGTTAATTATGAATAATTACCCCCAAACATTAAATAAATCAATTTTTTTATAAATTTTATTTTTGTTTCATAGAATCTAACAATTAGACTGTTTTAAATCACGTTACGCTTTGCGCCTTTGCCGATTATTTGAATGATATCGATTTCATGAACTTAGCTATCGCTTGTCATGGGAAGGGAAAAATTTAATATAATCATATACACAAATACAAAATAAATAATTTTTTATTAATGCATTTTACTGTAATATTGTTGTAATTAAATTAATGTTGACATTTTTCTTATATTTTTACTCATACGAATCAATATATGCCACAAGCTTTTAAATGAAAAAACATTGGGAATACCACACAACTGTTTTGTTTTGTTTTTTATCACATTTATTGTATCTGGACCGCATTGACGAAGTTCATTTTCTGCCAACGAATAAAAAAATAATTTAAACAATAAATATTTTTGTCCGTTAATTCGAGCTAATAAAGTTTTTAATAACCATATAAAAATGAGTCTAAAAATTAAGTCTTTGACTTATCTAAATGAGTGTGAAAAATTCATGAATGGCCCTTTATGCGAATGGGTAAGCAATGAATTGTTTGTTGGTTATTTTGAAACTTAATATTTTTGTACTTAACCAATTATGCGAAATTTTTATTTTTAGTTATGTAACTGCTTAGATTTACAAATAAAGAATTTTTACAAAAAACCGACGTATTCAGATTTAGTTGATGGCATGCTGATGCATCAAGTTTTTTTGATGACGTAAGTTTTTTTTATAAAAGTAAAGTACATGGATACGATAATTATGAAATGATCACACTCAAATGAATTTATAATATAATTCAAGGGATCTAAATGTTGTAACTAAAGATATTAACATACCCAATGGAGACCCTGTACAAAGATTAGAAAATCTAAGAGCAATACTAGATAATATCAAATATTTTTTTGAAGAAGAATGCAATCTCTTACTTGTGCAAGTTCCAAAAATTCATCTTCTTGCAGAAAAACCTATGAGCAATATTAAAGAAATGGAACTTTTATTGAAGTTATTATTTGGTTGTTCTTTAAAATGTCCACGACTTTCTATTTTTATGAAAATAATGGAAAAATGCAAAGAATCAACTCAAATGGAGTTGATAAAGTATGCATCTGAGGTAAGAAACGGTGATTTTTTCTTATAACTTTGAATAAAGGTTTATTGGAAATGTCAAAAATAGTAAAAAAAGTTAAAATTTAATGCAAATTCATTTGATATTAAAGATGACCGAACGTTGTGATGTTATATTTGATCCTGAGCTTGTGCTACAAGAAGATTTTAATAAAAGTAGTATATACGATGCTTTAATCTTTATTCGTTCAGTATACAAAGAAAATATCATATGCCAAAGTGAACATTCTGATTTTGCATACAACACAAAAGAAAAATTAGAAGAGGCTCAAGAAGATTTACAACATTTAAATATTAAATTTCAAAAGGTTAAATGTGAATTAAAAGATTCAAAAGAAAATTTGTATCACCACGAAACTTATGCTAATAATCTTAAAAAAGAAAATCAAATTCTAGGTCTTTCATTTCATATAAATCATTGATTGATTTTTTATATTTCATTTATACCGATCTTTAATTGATATTTTTAGAAAAAGAAGCTGCAATTGCAAGAAAATTACGAGATGAGCTTGATATTGCAAAGGAAGAATTGCTTAAAGCAAAAGATTTAATAAAGCAGTTGAATCAAAAAGCAAGAAGTCCTATTAATCTATTTGAACAATCCAAGTATTTAGCTGTAAAGACCAATGAAACAAAATTAAAAGATGAAGCAAGATATACAAAGTTACAAGTAGAAAATTTGATGAAAAAGAACAAGTTCTTGCTAAAAGAAATACAAAAGCTTCAAGAAAAGAAAGACAAAAATAAAAGTGATCTTGAAATAGATTTGGAAAAAAAACAAAGACAAGTCGATGATTATAAAAAGATTTGTGAAAAATTATTGAACGAGAATGCATCCCTGCAAAATAAGCATAAAAGTTTAATAAGTCAATTATTATTTCAGAAAAAACATTATTTCAAATGAAGATTAAATTAGGAAATGATAATAATATGGTTAGCTTATATTTTCAAAATTTTCATTTTTTGTTTTTATTCATAAACCTGTATAAATTTGATAGACAAATTTATCTGAATAAATTAAAATACATTAAATGTATGAAGTTATATTTTCATTAACTGTCACAATTATATTTACACCCCTTAGTTTTTTCTTGATCGTTCTAGTCTCGATCGGGTTCAGTAAAGTTGGCAACAAGTGTTACACATTTTTTATGTTGGGATATTTGAAAAAGATAAACAGAGAGCAGCAGCCAATTCTAGGAATAGTTTTAGCGGTAACAGTTGGTGATAACTATCGAGCGGTAAACATGAGTCTCGCATGAGATCAAATGATTGTTTTTGTATCGCAAACAGTTTTCTTTATCCTTGTGAGGGTCGATCGCCTAAAAGTTTTGAACCATTCAAATATATGAACGAATGCATGTTTGAACCGGAAACGTTATTTGTAAAACGCTTGCTTGAATCTAGAATCATCGACATTATCGAGAGTTCTGTTTTGCAGTTAAAATTGACGGTTAATAAAGTTGACAATTCTTTTTCAAACTATTCTTACAGAAAGTGAACTGTGCATCAAGTTTTATGACATAATCTTGGTCTTGAACTATGGAGAAAAAAATAGATTCATTTATCGAGAGTACCGAAGAACAGTATGATCAATTGAATTTTGAAATATTTGATGAACATACAGTAGAAGTTGAGAGCATTGAAGTGGAAGACCACGAAAATCATACTGTTCAATCTGCAAATCAAATTGTAGAAGGTGAGAGTGAATCTGAATATCCAAAATTGGAATTTGAAAATAGCGAAACAGAAGATTCCATATTGGACGTTGAAAATAGTAAATTGGAAGATCAGTTATTAGCAGATGAAAGTATGGAATTGGATGATCAAATAGTAGAAGTAGAAAATATTGATTACAGCGAAAATGATGTATTTTACAATAAATCTCCAACAACTACAATGTCTGAAGTTGTTCTGGCATATGAACTAGAAAATGCACAATGTTCTTCAGCAATTGAAAACATTAGTCTTTATGAACCCAAAGGCTTAACGAAACTTTTATCTATAAGATTAGATAAACCAATTTCCCATCATTATGATATTGTGTCACTTCGTGATGAGTGAGTTTAAAAGATTTTTCTTTTTGTTTTATTCACAAATTTTTTTATAACTTCTATTACAGGATTGACAAAGTTATGGATAAACAAAAAGAACTTTCAAGAAATGTAGAACTTGCAAAAGAAATTGTAACAAGTTTTTCCATGCAAGCTGTTTCTAATGTAATAAATGAAACTAATATTAACTTTTTAGTTTCTGGTAAGTTTATTTATCATATATCTAATATTACATATAATACAGAAGTTAATGTATATTTTAGCTACGTTACTATTACAAAAAGTATTAACAATGTTAGAAAAACAAGAACTACAACTGCTTGATTTACAGCAATCAATAAAGCATCTGCCTCCGCTTGAAGTTTTAGCAGATTATGCATGCAAAAAAAATGATTTGCATTTGTAAGTTTTTTAAATCATGAAAATCACTAATTTAATGCATTTTCATTTTGTAATTTATCTTTTGCTAGAAACTCTGATAATGAAAAAAACACAGATAATTTAAAATGTTTTTACGTAAAAAACGAGGTAAGTTTCAGTGTTCACATGTTTTATTTCTCTATAATTTATATAAATATGAATTCTTACTTATTCAAAACTTTTTTGGTAGAAGAAATTAAAAAAGCGCATTGATAACTTGGAAAAAAAACAGAAAACTCACGATGATAAACTAAAAGAAAAAAACAAAATAATCATCCGTCTTAAAAAAAAAATTTTTATTATGAGGTAATTCTAATCATGAGTGATAAAAATACAATTCATCAAAAGATCTATAAAACTATTCTTTTTTTAAAACTATAGAAAGCAATTGAAAATAGCCGCTTTTCCTCCAGATGAAAGTAATAATTTATTGTCTACGCAGGTTTGAATGTCATTTTATTTGTATAAGATGACAGAATAATTACTTATAGTTTTATATTTTCCCTTTAGATGCAAAAGGTAAAGGAATTAGTAAATATCACCAATTCGCTAGTGAATAGCGTTAGTAAGAAATCAAATTACAATCCATTTTTTAAACAAATGATCGAAAAGAAAGACAACAAAATTTATGAGTTGAATGGCACAATTGAGAATTGTAATAAAGTGAGTGGTAAATTAATGAGTTAGCAAGTGATCTGAAAATTACATTTCAAGCATATATATATGTATTTGTTTATAGAAATTAAAACGGGCTCTTCAAAGAGAGAAAGAGATGAAAAGGAAGTGTTTCATACTAAAGAAGAAAAATGAAAACATTTGTAAAAAAAAAGATTTAGAAATTTTCAATCTAACATCAGCAATCGAGCGTCTAAATAAGAAGCATGACAGATGGATAATGGATCGATTTTATCAAAAATGTCATTCTACCATGTTATTTGAAAAAGTAAGAAAAGTCGAGAGAAAACAGAATGAATTATTAAAGAAAGAGAAGCTAAAAAAAACTTGAAAAAGTATTATTTGTTGGTATTGTATTTTATTGTATTTTAGAATAATGACACAAATTGCTTAAATGTTTTATTCTCATTTATATTTACTCCCAAGTCATATTATTTTATAGTTCGTTTCCCCTACTCTTGTGTAATCTCAATCTACTTAAGACCAGATATACCATATTATTATTGTAGAAGGTAAAGGTCATCACTTTCTTGTACATTGTTGTTTTGAAATTTTCACGAGCTCAGAGTTCCTAAATCAGTTGCCTAAAACGAACGATCTAATTCAAGTGCGAATTATATATCCCAATCAATCTCGTTTCTTATCATGGATACCAAAAAAAAATTTTCGTGGGCCAAAAACGGCTTCTCTAAGTGTCCGTTCCCAGTCGCGAAATTCAAAACATCCAAGTTTTTGCCGATTAAGGAAGAGCACGCGGCCTTATGCCTTCAATGTAATCAAATTCTTCACAACACCGTCGACGATCGCCTTCAAAGTCATAGGTAATTTTCACATTTTTGTTGGCATAATTTTCACGAATAAATAAAACGTTTAATTGTTAGAAAACGATGCATCTGGGTTCCAAAAAAAGTCGATAAAGCCACCAACACTTCCGTAAAAACCGAACCGGCAAAGATTAAGCAAAGAAGTACATCAGTTCCGAGACGAGTTTCTATCGCAAGTTCAACTGCTCAAAAAGAGCACTTTGGCAATAATAAATTTAAAAAAGAGGCTACTTATTCAGAACGCATACAACAGTTAAGGCAACTTGTATCTCAACTTAATGAAGAGATGAAAGAACTACTGGTAGTCGAGCAGTCCGTGGCTCAATCAACTCCATGCCGAAATGTCAACATTCAGCCTATCATCGAAGCCACTAACATTAATCAAACTCCTATATCTCTAGGTGAGTACATCGTAATAGAGGCCAATTTTTTTAAAGTTGCTTCCAATTTACATTTGTTTTAATTACAGTGTGCCGAGAATTGAATAATACCATTAATGACATAAACAACAATCAAGTCTCTGTCTCTTCAGCCACTAAAGAAATGAAAATTCCAACTTTGCAGGAACGCAAATCTCGCCTTGAAGCAGCTCAAAACTGCTCTTTAGTATCGTCAGTCATTGAAGATCTCGAAGTCTCGAAATTGAATCGAAATCGCGATAGCAGTTTGCGACGTCTCGTTATGGAATTTGAAGATTCAAAAGCTATTAATGAACAATCGAAGGAAAAAAACGATAATCTTGTTAAAAAACAGTACGATAATTACGAAAAAGTAGTAGCATTACTGGAACAACGTAAAAGTGCCAAATGTAATTTGGCACGACGAGGACGTTTAGTTAAAGAAGCAACTTCTGAACAATAAATTTTTTTACTCGATTTTTCTTCGATAGATATTTATTTTATACAATAAGTAAAAAGTTTCTGAAAATTATCTTGTTATTTGTATCAATAAATTCATATATTGATACTATGTCAAAAAATTTAGTTATAGCTTTTTCTATTTAAAATAATTGAATAATATAAAATTTTAAAAATATAAAATGAGTCATTTACTTGCAGTACACTTTATTGAATCTTGTCTTTGAGAGGGAAAAATTATTTTAGGATTTATCGTCATTTAAAGTAGCGTATATCGTTTGATTACATTCAATAATGGATTTTTTACAAAAAGTGTAATTATTTGAACAAATTGATTACATTATAATATTAAAAAAAACCTTGTCTACACCAAAGCAGAGGTCTATGATTGTGATTTAGTCAACAATGGTTAACATCGATTGAATTTAACGCTACATACAATGAACAATCAAATTTATAATGCAATATTTTTTAATTATAGAATCATATTGGTTCTGTAAACATACTAAAGAATCAAATTCTTTCAGTCATTCTACTAATAGTTGCTTTCTTTGCATAAGAGCGTTGCAATAGGCAATGGCTTGTTCTCTCGATTCGCATTTATTATCCAAATAAGTTGATGAATCTGTCATAAATTCATCCTGGTTACAGCTCATTGGAGTTGTAATAAATTCTTGCATCACTTGACGTGGATGATTGTATTTAAATTTAGGATCGTTGGATTTTATGATATTCGCCAACGTTTCATCGTCGAGGTACTTCAATATTTTTTCCACCACATGAGTTGATACTCGATTGTTAAATAAGCCCGCAAGAACGGTTTCAGCCGTTCTCATTTGTCTTCTCCTTGCTAAGCCTTTACCATACTGCGTTATTAAACGTTTACCAAAATTAGGATAAATCTGATCGATTGAGTCGAGAGAGCTTTTGAAAAGGGGCGTATCAAGTACTTGTTCGACATACATTGAATTCTTGAACATGAGATCGTAAAAGCTGCAGAAAAAGTTAATCTTCGCAGATTTCATTTTTTCGAGTTCCTCGCGTAGTTGTTGGATCAAGTCTTCAGTCAATTTGGGATGACATCCTGTATTAGCATTGTAGAAGTCATTGATTTGATCGCTGAGAGGAAAGTTGGCAATCTTAAGCTTTTGGATGTACCGGTAAAAATAATAGGCGATACTCTCACTTTCGTAAAGAGGAAACGAACAACACGTCTCACCGGCATTATCTCGGATATTGACATCGGCAAAGTAATCCGTGAGAATGGATGCGGCAGTGTGATTCAACTCCCAGGCAGCGAGCAGTAGAGCCGATCTTCCGTTCTTGTCTCGCATATCTATATCGCAACCATTCATAAGTACGGCTCTCAGCATTCCATTCAAGGCAAGTCGAGGATCAATCGGAGATTCAGAAGTTGATTTAGGCTGTTTGAGTCGCATGTAATCGTCGAGAGCGACTAAGTGAATCACGCTCATGCCGTTGGACGTCACTCGAGACGGATCAGCTCCACCGCGTATCAGATGGAGAATGGTTTTCTCTTGACGGTGCACTGTAGCCATGTGCAAAGGAGTCCTAGATCCATAATCTTTTTCAATAGCGTTCACATCGGCTCCACTGTCGACAAGAAGCTCGATGAGATTGTCGTGACCGTTGTTCACGGCCAAGTGTAACGGAGTCGGTCCGTACAAACTCTTGGCGTTAACGTCGGCGCCGTGTTCTATGAGTAGCTTAACCATGTCCTCTTTCATTAATTGATGCTCGTCAAGATCCATCACATGGTGCAACAGAGTCATACCGCGATCGTCCTTATGGTTTACATCAAGTCCGCGTTCGACCAAAAGCTTCAAAACATCGTAGCGTTGAGAATTGAACATTTTTGATACAGCATTGGCATACTTGTCGCGTTTTTTAGTCATATCACGAGACCCGTAATTGGTTCGGAATAGAAAAAATGCGGGTGTTTCATCGTTATAATTACAAGCGTTAACGTCGCTATCGCAATTCAGGAGAAGATCTACAATTCTCAGAAGCTCAATTTGGTCGATTATCCGAAAAAACTTCTCGCATTGAATTGGTGTGTTCGACTCGGTGTCGGGTCTCGAGGCGTTATCCACGTGCTGGGCATACTTATTTACCTTGTGTTCGGGCTGAAAGCAAGCCAAATGCAACGGTGTTTCATTCTGTGCATCGCGTGCATTAACATCAGCTTTTTGCTTGACCAAATATTCGATCAAGGGCTTCTGGCTATTTCCATTGACACTAAGAGCTGAAACGACAAAAATAAATTTTTATGTATTGTAATTATAATTCAACTATCGAAATTAGTACATTTAAATTTGAATTTTCACCTTTAATTGCAAAGTGTAGAGGAGTATATCCAGCATATTGGTTTGCGTTGATTTTAACAGCATGATTTATGTCTACGCTGTGTCCAACAAAATTTTTTACAGCTTTCAAATGATTTCTCAAGCAGGCTATATGAAAATGTGAGAATCCATTCCCATCTACAGGATTTTTAAAATTCTTTTCGTGTATATCAAGAAGTAAGCCAATGGCTGTTTCATTATTTTTTTTGTAAGCCAAATGTAAAGGTGTCATGTGGTCAGCATTTTTAACAGTTACATCAGCTTTGTGACTGAGAAGAAGTTTTATAGTTTCAAAACTGTTGAATAAAACAGCAAAATGCAAGGCTGTATACCCAGCCCACATTGCTGCATTTAAATCTACTTGTTCATTGATATTAATACCTTCTTTCATCATATGCTTTATAATATCAGTTTTATTTTTGATGCAAGCAACAAAAAAATGAGAAAATTTGTCCTTGGCTTTGATATTTTTCAAATTTGAGCTAAACTTGCTCAATATCAAATCGACAACCTCTGGTTTATTTAATTTTGCTGCCAACATCAGTGGTGTTTCTCCATGTTCATTTTGCTGAGAGATTTCAGCCCCTCTATCCAGCATCATCTGTACCATGTCAATATCCTCTTTGACAGCATAATGCAGCGGTGTATCCACACCAGCTTTTAAGTTTGGCTTGTGAACTCGACAACCCTCGGTAATGAGAATTTTCGCGATTTGTCTGCGTCTTTTTTTGAGAGCAAGATTTAGCAAGGCATAATCAGTCCACTTTTCATCGATGCTCACACCTTGGTTTAGAGCTATTAATTGACAAACTTGCTTGGCATTGCCCCACATAACAGCCTCGGGAAGTGTCATTCCCTTCGGCTGTTGTTGGGCGGGTTGTTGTTGCACTTTAGGCTGTTGCTTATGCAATTGCAGTTGCACTTTTGGTCGTTGCTTGGTGGGTTCTTGCTGCTCTTGTGGCGATTGAGATTGCTCAAGATTAGCGCCCATTTCAGATTTAAATGGTTTGGCCGATGCCATCCTAATCGAGGATGTTATTAAACAACACACACGCCAATGAAATATGTATATGTGTATGTAAGTTTAATAACTTATCTGCTAACCTGCATCAAGCAATCAAAGCATAATTGGATTAGCATATTACCGGTTGAACGGTTTAATATTGTAACCCACCTTGAGCAGAAAGATGATTACGCGATGCTCCCGAAAATTCTAATAGATGGTTTCGACCGATTAATGAAAAATAAGCTTTTTTTTCGTTTTTCGGTGATTTTTCAAGGATCACGATAAAAGTTTCAGTGGAAGTCTCGAACAAGTAGTCAAATTGTCAAACCAAATGAACAATTGACGGTATCAATCAATTAGAGTTACTTCATCATTTTCCACTTAAAGTAGTCGAGTGTATGAACACTACTGGAATTTACGCGAATGCAAGCTTGAGCGACGGCGGGCTGTGCTCACAATTTACATGCAAGACATGTGAATTTTGCACTAACGGATGCGGTTTTGCAACTTGCTCGTTTTATTAATGATGAGACTTTGCTGCAGCGGGCAAATTTTCTCTCAGCGAGGTTATAAAGTTGCCTGTGATTGCAATTCTCGCCGACGACGTTCAGGATTTTTATCGTGTGCATTCTGCGTGTAATTTGCGCACGCAATTGTCGTCTGGACACTGGCCTTTCTATTTTAGGCGGGTTATTCGAATTTTTTTTTTTTAACGATTTGATTTTCATTTAACAAAGAAAACAGTAGAATGTAAAAATCCAATTAATTAAAGTAATTCTTGTGAAGACATTTTTATTCTAACTGAATTCATCAGTTTTCATTTTTTGAAATATAATTAAATACTTCAAGTACGCATTAAATTGTGTTCATAAAAAAACATGTAATATCTTGATAAATTAATACACAGTGACATAAAGAAAATATTACATTGATTATCCAAATAATATTTTAATTTTCTAAACACGAAATTGAGACGAAGTTCAGTGACTTGGGTTAATCAAAGTCATACTCATAAACAGTGATTCGTTTGTAGAGATTACTGATGGCAGCCCTTGCGAATATTACGTGTGAAACGCCGGACCCATTTGTAAACATAAACAAAGTTGTTCTCCCTTTGCTCCGCATCGTGAAATTTTCGATACTTTTCCATAATCCACGGGGGTCACTTGCTGTTGATCAGGCTTAGGATAAAGTACGTACAACCATTTTGAATGCTTTGCTAATAAGTAAGTTTCAATTTTATTTTAATTATCTTATTATTTCGTTCTAGAACTAACCCAAAAATTCTACATCAACTGTCAAGTTTGCGTAGTAGTTCATTGGTTTAAACAGTTTAATTAATTGTGTCCATTGGTTTTTTTGTACATAAAAACACAAAAGAATGACTCATCATTCTGAAGATTTGATACTGCATACAAAATGTTTCACACCTCGCGAGCATCAGGTGGAATTATTATGTTCCGCAATGGAGCGGAATATAATAATTTGTTTAGGTAGAACAACTGAACGAACTTTCATATCCACAAAATTGATACAAGAATTGGGCATTGGCCATAGAAAGAGTTGCAAAGATGGTGCTAAGAGAATTCTTTATCTCCTTGAAAACGATCAAAGTAGCCATCAAAAAGCTGAGTACATTAATCAAGTTACTGATTTTGGTGCAATGGCCTATGATCCTAAAGTTGACTTGAAAACATTTATAGCTAAAGAATTTCAAGTCTTGTGTGTAACATTTCAGGTTTGTAATGATCTAATTGAAAAGAAAGAATTAGATCTTAAGAATATTCAAATAATAATTATTCACCAGTGTCACCGTTTTGATGCAACTGAACAGTTGGGTGACATTTTATCACATTTAAAAAAATTAGATAATCCAATCAAAGTAATAGGATTTGCTGCCCCATTATACAATTTGACTGAAGTACCAGGTCAATTGAGTTTTCAAATTGAAAGAATTGAATCATTCTTACAATGTCAAATAGAAACGGCTAGTGATTTATTATCTATCATTAGATATAGCCCAAAACCAAATGAATATATATTAGTTCATAAAGTAGTAGGTAAATCACATCAAGAAATAGAGTTACGTAAATGTATTGAATCTACAATGTTGTTCTTAGAAGATCACAGATATGATCTTTCAGAAATTTATGATAATGAGTTTGCAGAGGAACGTGAAAAAATGCCTAATCCTGTGGAAAAACCAAAAGATATTTTGGAATATTTTGTAAATATTTTAGATAATTTAGGAATATGGTGTGCAGATAGAGCAGCTTTTGTATTACTTTTAATGATTGAGAAGCTCAAAGTCAGAACTCCATACGATAGGCATTATCTTATTTTTAGTCTTCTATCGACTACACTTGTAAAAATAAGAAAATTATGCGATTTATATTTTCACAATTTAAATGAAGTAGAAAAAATTTATCGATTTTCAACACCCAAGGTTCTAAGAATGTTAGAAGTGATCAAAGTTTTTAATCCCCCTAAAAGATTACTTGCATTATCAATAAATAATTCAGAAGAAGCTCAATCAAAGTCAGACAATCCAATTGAAGTTCAACAAGAAGTAAAATCTTCAATTAATCCAAGTAAAGGACAATCACCTAGAAGTCAACAAAGAAGATCAAGGTTTCGTCAACCAAGATCGAACACTGACCCCAATGGAATTTGTGGATTATTATTTGTTGAAAATGCATTAACGGCTAAAGTATTACATTACTTATTATTAGAATTAAGTAAGAATGAAGATGATTTGAAATTTTTGAAGCCACTTTTTACATGTGAAAATAATAGTGAAGAGCATGATTCTACAAAAGAGATAGAAATGATGCACAGAAAGCAAGAAGAAGTGTTGAAAAAATTCCGCATGCGTGATTGCAATTTACTGATATGTACTTCTATTCTAGAAGAAGGCATTGACATTCCAAAATGTAACCTTGTGCTAAGGTTTGACTTTCCAAAAAATTACAAATCATATGCCCTATGTAAAAGCAGAGCCAGAACAGCAGAAGCATTACATATTCTACTTATATCTGAGGCTAATTCTGATGCTTGTATCACAAAAGTGGCTGATTTCCATTATATTGAAAAAATTTTACTATCCAAGTGTTCAGGCTTACGCCTGAACTTGCAGCATGAAGCAGAAGCTAATGGTTACGACTTGATATTTCCTTCATATGAACCAAAAGAAGGACTAGGTCGATCAGTTAGTCTTAATTCTGCCATCTCTTTAGTGAACAGGTAAATTCAATCCTATAAATGCATTAGAAAACTTAACATTGACCTGATTTTTTTTTATTGTTCAGGTACTGCACAAAGCTTCCAAGTGACACTTTCACGAAGCTCACCCCGGAATGGGAAATCAAAGAAGTAACGTTGAATGGACGAAATATGTACGTTTGCTCCATCCACTTGCCCATCAACTCTCCCCTCAAGTATACCGTCGAGTCGTGGCCGATGCCCACAAGGGCACTGGCCAAACGCGTGGCCGCCCTGCGGATGTGCATACAGCTGCATAAGGAGCAAGAAATCGACGACTTCCTCTCACCAATCAGCAAGGAAACTTTCCGAGCCATGCCAGAATACAATGAGGCACCTCCATTATCCGAAGACGAGGACACGGAAGATTTAGACATTCGTCCCGGTACCACCAAACGTCGACAGTATTACTATAAAAAAATAGCCGATGCTCTGGTAAACTGTAAGCCGGAGCCTCACAAACCCTGCTACCTCTACCATATAAACATGATACTGAGCTGTCCACTGCCAGAAGAGCAGAATACCCGGGGTAGAAAACTTTACCCCCCCGAGGAGTCGGCCATTGGATTTGGTATTTTAACGAGTAAACCTATACCACCAGTTTGCGCTTTTCCCATCTACACGAGATGTGGCGAGGTGAAAGTCGAACTGCAGCTGATCTCAGATGAAGTTGTGCTAACAAAGTCGCAAATCGATAAAGCCATCGATTTCCTCAACTTCACCTTCAGCAACGTACTGAGGTGAGTAAATCAAAGCGCTCTTTTATTTATTTTGTCTCTTATACATTGTTATTATTTCATTAATTACTTCAATGTCTTTGACAAACGGCTGACAATTTGGTAAGTTTGCATAAGAAATTAATAAAGCCACCGTCTAGTTCGCTATTCATGGCTTTCTTGATGAAATCATGAAGGAAGTGAACTTTGGTAAAACGTATCCTGCTAGCGTGTTTGTTGAAGGCCTTCTTGTCTGTCAAGACGCCGATGAGTTTACCCGATTGAACTAAAGGGCCGCCAATATCTTCCTACACAGTGAAAGTTTTACAATATAGAAGCGCTCTCGAGACTTTATTTTTTCTAGAAACTTACCTGGCTCAATGCCTCTATAATATTGTAATTCGTTGACGTTTCATAAAGCGGCTTTGCGCACAGTAGCATACGATTGGAATCGTCCGGATGACAAACTTGCAGTGAGAGCAGCACATTGACGCGGATCCAGGATCTGAAACCGCTGAGCTTGGTGCTTTTGTCGTGGTGATCGACCCTATCGTGATCCGGCAATTGGACCACTTTGATGCGCGGATCGGCCTTGTTGAGCTTTTTGTCGAGCTTCACAACAGCCAAGTCACCGTTGTAATGGTCCGTTGTCAAGGTTTTACTCAAATAGACCGACTTGACGTTGCGAATAATTCCGTTTTCCTCGTCAAGCGATTGGGTACCTGCAATTACGCGTACTTTACCCCTGTCGAATTCGATCGGTGCCGAGTTGGCAGTTTTGCGGAAACAAGAGGCCGATGTGACGATGAAATTATCAGCTACGATGGCCCCGCTGCAGATGTGATTGTAAGCATCCCTTGACGTATCCAGGGCTTGGATCGATACCAAATACTTGTCTCGCACAACACTGTAAGCTGTTTTAAATTTAGATTAAACGGTATTTTGTCGCTATATACGAATCGATATTGGATCGCACCAACCTCCTAAAAATTGCACGACTCCAATACAGAGAAGTAAAATTAATTTGGTCATCTTTGCTGCGCTGCGAAAGATTATTAGCAACGTCAGTGAGGCTTTATTTATTTAGCTTAAAAGTCGTGCAAATGCAATAGTTTAGCGTCACTGTGACAAACTTATCGTTAACAATTTTAACGACGCTCTTGCACGTAAACGATAAAAAATGGTAATTTTTAAAAACTGTCATAAAAAAGTATTTTTCTTGCTAGGTATATCTCACTTTAGAAAAAGAAGAAAATTAATATTTTTTATGAAAAACCCAATTGACAAAAATTAATGTTCCCTTTGAAAGCCAATATAGAAATTGTTAATATGGTTCCTCGTCACTTACTCATGGTAAAATTCGAATCATTCATTTTTATCTTACAGATTTCAAAAGTACCTTATGCTGTTCGATCCTGCGTCATCCACAAATTCATACATCATCATACCGGTGAAAAACCACGTTAAGCCGATTTGCATCGATTGGGAATTCATCGATACGGTGATTGCCAACCGCGAGAGTTTGCCCTACCAAATGTCAGACGACAAGAGGCGAGATTTCACCTTCGATGCGGCGCGCTACAACGACGCCGTGGTCATGCCTTGGTACCGAAATCAGGACCAACCTCAGTACTTCTACGTCGCCGAGATCTGCCATCATTTGAATCCCAAGAGCCAATTTCCAGGAGAAGATTACAATTCATTTGAAGAGTATTACTTCAAAAAATACGACATTAAAATACAAAACTTGACACAGCCGTTACTCGATGTCGATCACACCTCTGCTAGATTAAATTTTTTGACTCCCAGGTACGTAAAGGCGTTGTTATCTCACAACGATTCGCTGTTTGATGTTTATAAATTTTCTTTCTTCTTTCAAAGATACGTTAACCGAAAAGGAGTTGCTTTGCCAACGACCAGTGAGAAGACCAAACTTGCGAAACGCGAAAATCTTGAGCAAAAACAAATCCTCGTTGCCGAGCTTTGCGCCGTTCATCCCTTCCCGGCGTCTTTATGGCGTCAAGCCGTTTGCCTACCCTGCATTTTGTATCGCGCTAACGCTCTTCTACTGGCTGATCAGTTACGTCGGGAAGTTGCCAAAGCTATCAATCTTGGTCGTGCGACTCTAGATGAGAAATTCAAATGGTCTCCGCTCGACTTTGGATGGAGTTTGGCCGACGTAATAAAAAAAATCAAAGATGAGTCTAAGGTATGTTTTTCTCTTTATTCGTTGCTACTTTCGGTACTTTGAATAGGATTATATCTCTTTTCAACCTTCATTGCAGAGTAAAAACAAGTCTTTCGACGGTTCCGTACAAAGTGTAAAAAGAGATAGTCTAGCGGAGAAGAGTATGGAGGAAAAGAAAATGGAGGTAGAAGGCGGAGAAGTAATCGAAGAGATAACGAGACCTGGTCAATTTGAAATAAGCACGTTTGAAATGGGACAATGTGGAACAGGTTCAAACGATCAGTTAAGTTTGAAGGCTGCTTCTAATACGGATTTAGACGTAGTTTACGCCTCTCCAAATGCGGTCAGTGAAGCTGATTCGAGATCGTACTCCGACTATGACGGTTTGGAAAGCGATGACGCTACGTCTGTCTGTTCTAATTTATCGAATCGAACGAATAGCAGATGTTTGGAAATCAATTATACCGAGGAAAATTGCGCCGAAGCCATCGATTCTAGAGACACGGCCTTCGAGAGAGAAAATAAGAGACTCAAGGCACTGCAGGACGAAGAGGACAATCAAGGATGGCAGTGGGAGATAAAAAACGATGAGCAGTCATCCGCCCATATAAAAACTCATTTCGAAAATAGAGAGATCAACGAGAAGTTCATTCGCCAAAGAGGAATGATCGTAGATGTGGAAACGCCGGTATTTTTCGAACGCGGGATCAGACGAATAAGTAACATGATTGAACCAGTCGAAGACGAACAGATCAACAAGGTTATAAAGTTATTAAAAGCTGAGATGGATACTCCAGAAAAATCATTTTTCAACAAAATTAAGCCAGCTGTACCTATGCCAAGAACACCGCCAAAATACAGGACTTACCACGGATTCACTTTTGATGACCAACCAAATCTGGAAAATCATTCAGGACCTAGCCCGAGTTTGATACTGCAAGCTGTGACAATGTCTAATGCCAACGACGGAATCAATCTCGAGCGTCTGGAGACAATTGGTGATTCGTTTCTCAAGTATGCCATTACTAACTATCTGTACTGCACCTATCTTAACATACACGAGGGAAAATTGAGCCACTTACGCTCGAAGCAAGTCAGCAATCTCAATCTCTATCGACTTGGCAAAGCAAAGAATTTCGCTTGTAGCATGATAGCGACAAAATTCGAGCCTCACGACAATTGGCTGCCCCCATGTTATCATGTACCTCAGGAGCTCGAACAAGTCCTCATCGAGTCTGGCGTACCGTCAACCATGTGGAATCAGGCCGAGTTTCCTGACCCGAAAGACGGCATTGAAATCGACGCAATATTACGCGGTACTCAGCAAAAGCTCAGCATGATGAAAAGTGAACTCTCCGAGAAAAATGTATACGTGAACAATAACGTACGCAGCTTTATCCCTTACAATCTGATTACTCAACACAGCATACCCGACAAAAGCATTGCCGACTGCGTGGAAGCCCTCATAGGCGCTTATCTTATTTCTTGCGGACCCAAGGGAGCTCTCATATTCATGACTTATCTTGGAATTCCTGTTCTTCCAACAAGAGAAGTTTTACTTGTTCAGGATGAAGAGCCAACTGATAGACCGATTGGTAGCACCGAGTACGTCAAAGGCAAGACCGAAGACGGTAAGACAACGTGGTCAAACGTGGTGTACGAAAATTTGCCCCATCCACCGAGTCCGCTATTGTATAACTCCCCCAATGCTGAGGCCGAATTGGAATTCATGCTGGATGGCTACGATGTGCTAGAACAAAAAATTGGTTACAAATTCAACGATCGAAGTTACTTGTTGCAAGCGTTCACGCATGCCTCGTACTATCGCAATCACTTGACCGACTGCTATCAAAGATTAGAATTTTTGGGTGATGCCATACTTGATTATCTAATTACTCGTCATCTGTACCAAGACAAAAGGTGCCACTCACCGGGAGCCTTGACAGATTTGCGCTCGGCTCTTGTCAATAACACAATTTTCGCCTCGTTGGCAGTACGCTGCGGCTTCCACAAGTATTTTAGACATCTGTCACCCGGATTGAGCGTCGTGATCGAACGATTCGTGGATATACAGGAGAAAAACTGTCACACTATCAGCGAGGAATGTTGCTTCAACAGCGAGGAAGCGGAAGACATCGAGGTGCCCAAAGCTCTTGGTGACGTGTTCGAATCTGTCGCCGGAGCCATATATCTCGACAGCAACATGTCGCTCGACGCCGTCTGGGGCGTTTACTATGAAATCATGAAAGGGGAAATTGATCGGTTTAGCGAGAGTGTGCCAAAGTCACCGATAAGAGAACTACTGGAACTAGAGCCAGAAATTGCTAAATTTAGTAATCCTGAAAAATTGGCTGACGGCAGAAGAGTTCGCGTGACAGTAGAAATCTTTGGCAAAGGTACCTTCAAAGGTATAGGTAGGAATTATAGAATTGCCAAATGTACTGCCGCTAAATGCGCGCTGCAGAAGCTTAAAAATTTAGGTCGTTCATAATTTGAAATAAGTGCACAACATTCAAAGTAATTATAATTTTTTATTTATTTGCAAGTGGTTATTAATCATGTTAATCAAGTACACAGTATCTCATGTGTGCCAATATTTTAATTTTTATTATTTAATGTTTGAAAAGGCTTATTAAAATTAATTTTCTGTATTTGATACAAATAGTGATTATGTAGGTGTGCAATTAATAAGAATAATGCTAAACCATACAAAATCAATTAGTATTGATAAAATTAAGTCTTTCATTCTAAAATAAGTTTATATTAGTTATTATATAGTTTGAATTTACCTCCAAGATGTACATTCATAAATACGGGTGATGAAGAGAATGAAGACTTTTTGTATTTTCTCAATGTAAGTTTACTTATTGATGATGTACAAAGACAATAAATCTGTACATTTAAATAGTAATTTTTAAAATAACTTTATTATTCACCTTTAACATAAAGTTTATACCAAATTTTACTCACTTTATGATTATTTTCTTAAGTTTACTTGATCCTTTGTCATGCACAACAGTAACAAATATTTTTATATAAATAAATGCTTTTAAATGCCTTATATAAGAGTATAATGAAAATATTATTCACAGAATCAATTTTCTTGCTTGTACAATTAAACACAATTCACGATATTCTAAATATTTAAATATATTTAGCATACATTTGTAAGGTATTTGAAGTCCGATTATGAAATTCAGCGAAGTAAATGCTTCGTCACACCACTTTTCCCACAATTTAAGTCTAGTGATAAGTATTTCATATAAAAAGTAATATTCCGGAAAATTTTTTCTATAGTAATTACTTCTCATTTGCAAATTTTTCATAACTAAACTGTAGTCTTTCAACTTTTGAATTTCATGTAGGCTCATAGATAAAATTGTATACAATGTTAAACCTTCAACTATATTAATATTTTTTAATTTCTCAATTTCCTTTTTGCATTCATTAATAAATGTGTTATTATAAGTTGCATATTGACTTTCAAAGGTATTTAAAAGCAAATGATTCTCATTGTTTAGATGTAATCCATAAATTTCCAGCTTTTTTATATGCTTCATTAATAATGCACACAATTGTGAAATATTATTTGAAATGCAATGTAGTAAAACAGTTTCTCCTAAGTTATTTGTTATGTTTATATCTGCACCATTATTTAAACATATTTGAACCAAATCATAATCTTTTCTTGATGCTGCAACAAATAATACTGTTTCACCTTCTACATTTTTGTAATTGATGTCACATCCGTAAGAAGTCAACTGTTTTACTATTTCTTTGTAAATCTCTGAAATATTCTGAAGGTGGTTTTCTTTCCTGATCATCATGTGCAAGGGGGTTTCTCCAAATACAGATACATCACAAGCACAAGCTCCTGCTTTTAGTAATGCAATAATTGTATGCTTATCCAAGTTGTAGGCAGCTGCATGTAAACAATTGTGATTTTCAGCATCTGTTATAGTTAAATTTGCACAATATCTTATGAGCAAGTGTATTAATGGTATTCGTTGTCGATAAATGGCCATGAGAAGAGGTGTAACTGCGCTGCCTTTGTGAATAATAGCATTCACATTAATATAGTGTTTAATTAGAAGATCCGCTGTCTCTTTAGCTTGAATATCATCGTCAAAACAGGTGACAAGATGCATTAAACTACAACCATTAATATCCTTTGTTTCAATATCTGCATAATTATCAAGCAATAAGTTCATAATGGCCAGCCTTCTTTTACTGACTTTCCTCATGACAGCGTTCATAAAATTATCACCAAAACCTCTTAATTGTTGTCTGAGATCGTGATAATTTACACCGTCGCAAAGGTAATAAAGAGGTGTCCTGTCATACATATCTTTGGCATTTATATCGCATTTGTGCTGAAGAAGAAGCTTGACGATCCTGAGATCTTTATTCTCCTGGCGTAGAAAATATTTCAGTCTGTTGTTTCCTTCCTGCATACTCCTTATCAATTGGTCGAGTTCGCATCGTAAATTTGGAAGCAGACAGGCCAAATGAAGAGCGGTGCGCTGCAACAATGGCTCTTTGGCATTCACGTCTTTACATTTGTCGATCACTTTTTTAAATTCGACATAATTTAAGCGAACCGTGGCCAGGTGTAATTCGCTAACATAAAACGAATCCGCAAATTCTTGATCCTTAATAAATTGGTCGATAAAAAAATCACACAAGCTGTACAACTCAGTGGGCGAAAAATTTTGAAGGTCCAAAATATCGTCCGATAAAATGAGATTTTCCATGATAAGTTAGCAGTTGCAGCTCCTCTGACAGTGTTGATTATAACAAGCGTTACCTTTGTAATGCCAAAATACGTTTGTCCGTTGGCACCGATATCTTGTAAGTAAACTGTGTCGATCATTCAATAGTTACAGCAGATTTGCGTGCTCTATAGGCCAATGTGGTGTATCGGTGTGAGTGAAGAAATATTATACAGCAATCTATATACGGACACTTACAGTAACGATAAACAGGGACAAAGTGGACAACGAGAGTTCTCAAGTGTCGTGGAGTGTTTAATCATCGCAGATCATATTACTATCCGGTCATCATCATTGTAACGTCGATGTCATTTGTTCTCTCGTTTTGCAATTTTACAGTTGAGATGGCTGCATATGTATGTAGCTCTTGCTTTTCGCCAACATTATGTCATTTTGGATTTTATATGCGGTTGTCACATGTCTCACATTGATCAAGTAAGTGAATAACATGCATTATTTGTGTACAATCATCTGTAGCCAATAGTTAAGAATGAAAATGTTAGCTCTTTATTTTCGTCTTTGGACATCGACAATGCATCATGTACAATTACATGCCAAGTCACGTTCGCCTCGCATCTGCGAGTATTGCAGTTAAGTGTAAACAAATTGCGCAAATCACCGAAAAATATTATTTTTCTCGCTTCCAACTTATAAGCCAGTAAAGAAAAGGAGAGTCGTTATATGACATACACAAGTACGTGAATTTTGTTACTATGTGTGCACACCGAGAGTACATGTGATTCCCGTGTTTCCAAAGTCGTCGTCACAAGTAGTATTTTATTATTTCTCTTGAAAATAATTATGCGTTCTTATACTATCCGTTCCCCTCATCGTCGCTCAGGTCGTGTACGCGGGGGATATGATCCTAGTAATAATGTCCATATCGTTCCACGAGCTTACAAATTCTAATGTCATGGCTGTGATCGTGCCATTCGTTCGAACGATTGCGTCTAACAAACGCGAACTTGAGATAAACTAAATTTTTCGCGTATATATCGGATCCAACGTCAGTGACTCAAAAGTTATGAAGTTGTTTATCGAAATTTTTATACTCGCGGTTGCCGCTTTTTGCTTGGTTACTGCCGATGTAAGTAAATTAAGGGGATTTAGAACCCAGCCAAAAAATCATAATTTTAATCCAATTTTCTGAAACTTTTACTGAATAAATTTCTCCATAGAGTTTATAGCGACCTTCATTTTGATGCTTTTAAGGTCGGCCTTTTGGAGAAACGTTCAGTAAAAGTTTCAGAAAACTGGATTGAAATTTTTATTTTTTGGCTGGGTCTTATATCTCCTTAATTTACTTTTCTTATTGTCTTTACCTTAAATAACTGTAAATTGGAATGTCGCTCTTATACAGAGGCCAGATTTTGTGACGGATGAGATCCTAGAGATGGTGGCTAGTGACAAGGCTCGATGTATGAAAGAACACGGAACAACCGAATGTGCGTAACTGTAGCTTGATTTACACCCTCAATGTTTTTACCACCCTTGATTTTACATCGTGTTAATTTTTGTTCTGATTTAACAGCAATGATCGACGCTGTGAATGAGGGTAACATTGTGAACGATCGAGCCATCACCTGCTACATGTACTGCTTGTTTGAAGCATTCAGCTTGGTAGATGAGGACGGTATTCTCGAGGTCGAGATGTTGGTCGGTTTCCTTCCTGAGGACATGCAAGCCTCCGCCGAACCTATCATCAGTTCATGCACTGACGAAAGCGCTGGCGATGTGTGCGATAAAATGTACGCCACGGCTAAGTGCATACACGATAAGCGTCCTGACGTGAGTAAAATACTTTTTTTAATTAAATTAAAAACTTTTCATTCATCATTGTTTCCGCCAACAAAAAATAATTCATGTTTTTTCGTGACATTTATCGAAATATAATATGATTTCGTGGCATTTTCCTGAACGGTGCACTTTACTTGGTATTTTATTTGTTTCAGTTGTGGTTCATGCTCTAAAGATCTGAATGAATTCGGGGAAAATTTATATAGGATTGTACAAAAAAATTTAATAAATAAATGAAATAAGATATTGTTATACAAGTAGAAATAAGATGTACAAATATACGTACGTACGATAAATACGAACCAAAGTCAAAAGTTATATAAGCGTGATTGTGCACAGTCGAAGACAAGCGCAACCGATTGGCATTTACGTATATAAGATGGACTCGAATTACCTCATGTGTACAAGGTGTGTAATCAGTTTTTGTAAAATGACTTCTCCGATCGAGCTGGCTCATTAAAATTATTGTACACGCAATAATATGAAATTCTCATTTGTATTTGAAAAAATAAAGCAATTATACAAATTTTCCAGAAATTTTTACTTTTAGAAAAAAATCTTATATTGACGATTTAATTTTCACATTATTTTCACAGTATAATTAGTTTAGCCTAAGTTCGGCTTAAAAAACTTTAAATATGAGTTAAAATTAAAATAAATTTTCATAATCTTGTTATTGTCATTTTTTTGAAAACACCGTAATATACTTCAAATTTATAATACTTTAAATTAACGACTTTCCTTCTCTATACAATTTTTCATACATTTCATCCTCATTATTATTTTTTGATAACGAAAAAATATCTTTTTTTCAAAATTTTCTGTGTATATTCTTGGTAGAAAATTAAGTACTCACCGTTCACTTGAAGGTATAAAGATCTCTCAAAAAAGCATAGACTAACGTATGAATGTCTGGTTAATTTTTTTGTAAGAAACTTTAAGTATAAATCTATGAATTATTTTATGAAAAAAAAAATCAGAAAAAAACTTGTTTGGTTAAAAGACGGGCGTTGAATACTAAGTAATCAGCTGCAATAGAATGTAATGTTATTTCTTGTTAACTTGTTATACTTTTCCAAAAGTAACTTATGGCACTAACAATGAGACCACTTAAACTTAGTGTCGTGGGTTGGCTCCAAAATTTTTTTTGGCCTCTTTGTAACTAATGATGAAGCTCCCTGGGTTTGGGTTCCCGAAAATTTGGGGAAAAATTCATCACCCCAAGCTCAGGTGGTCTCTTTGTTAGAAGGTTGTTTATGTGTTTGAAAAAGTTAAAATTTAAAGAGAAAAAAAGTTAATTTCGTAAATAATTCAATTGTCCATTTAAGCATTATAGCTAGCCATGTATAAAACTTTTGAACCACTCATGAAAAGCCTTGTTAACACAAAACTAACATCAAGCATGTACATACAAGATCGGATATTGAATATGAATTTTTTACCGAAACTTCTCATACGTCATTTACATAATATCAATCCATTAATTCACAGTAGTATACTATTTGTGTATTGTATATTATTCACAATGCTTATGTCATAATTTCCAAACTCTTTTAGGTATCTGTCTTAAATGTGTTGTACAAAAGAACTCGTCGCACATAAAATCCAATGGCAAATAACTTTCCTACTAATTTTATTTATTTTTATGACTTTTCATCGCAATAATTAGTGTCTGAGTATGTAAAGACACACCCAAGAAGTTTCTGGTAACATTTTCAAGAAAAAAAATGCCTATGAGCTTACTGCAATATACATATCCAATTAGAAGCGTCCAGCTTCGCAGTGCTCTGAAAATTGCTTGAAAACTGAAAATATTGAAATTATTAATTTTATTCTACATTGCCGTTTAAGGTGGTGCCACAGCTTTGTTTTTCTATAGATTGATTACTGAAAATGTATATTTGTATATATTTTTTTTAGACCGACTTTGATCGGAAACGGTTCTGTGTAACTTCTCTGTGTTGTTGTCGTGAAAAACTGTACGATATGTTATTTCATATCATTTGAAACTTGAGAAGGTTCCATGGCTCCATTAAGGATATTCAAACCGATTTCAGCAGTATACTAATAATATAATAGCAGTATAATATATTATTCCGTCGCTATAGTAAAAGTTATTAGTTTACGTGATGGAGACTATTAATAAGTGCGGAAATTCATCTTTCTTACACATAGACGGCTATATATTATATTGTAAGCATTTTAATGGAAGAAATACCACACGCTATTGGAGGTGCCAAAAAATAGATTCCTGCAGAGCGTGAGCAACAACTACTGGGGATAAGAATTTTATTTATTTTACATTTAAAATTTATTTATTTTGGAAAAATTATTTTTTGGAAAACCTATTTATTGGCAAAGTATGTATTGGTAAAATTTACCTTTGGAAATAAATAATTGGAAAATTTGTATTGGAAAAAATATTTTGGAAATTTTGATACCCAATCTAATGTAGCATCCAAGATACCTTAAACATCTTTTCAACTTTGAAAACACTTTACCGCAGGGTTTTATGAAGAGTTTTTGACCAATCTTTATGGTTGATGGCTTAAAATCTTTGTAAAAAGATTCTCCTTCTTTTAAGTGTAACAGACTTTTGAAAAATGTCTTAGAAACATTTTTTATGACTATAAATGTTTAAAAAATCAAATAAAGCTAAAATTGCATACATATAAAGGCTTATAATGCCAAGTAAAAAAGTAATTATTGACTTATATGAAATTCGGTTACACTTAAGTGGAAGTGGATACTTTTAGAAAGATTTTAAGATATATACCATGAAGATTGGTCATAAACTCTTCATAAAACCATTATGTTTTTTTTTCATTCAAAATGAAGCAAAAAACATGGGAAAAAGTGACATTTGTTAAAACTTAATTGATGCATTTTTATTTGCATAATTATCAGTTAAAGCTTTTAACACTGGTTTGTCCCCTTAACTCATTCACTCATTTTTGAGGGTACTCTTTCTACTGGTGATGTTTACAATTGCAAGTTTACTAAAATTAAGCATGTTTTTACGGTCAACATTTTTTTTCATTACAATTTCTGAATTCTTTATCATTTTTTATGAGGTTGAAATGTATGTGAAACGCGCTGTTTGCGAAGCCCTGATTCGTTTGGAAAAAAAAAAATTTCCTCGACAAAATGATGGCTCTAGGGCGAAAAAATGACTTTTGAGGTTCATTATTTTTTATCTCATCAACTATTGAGTTTAGAGAAAAAGTTGATATAATGAAACAGTCTTTGATTTGTTCAAAGGTAACTCAAATTTTTCAGAATTTTTTGAAATGATTTTGGATCATTTAAACCTAATGAAAAATCCAATTGCTCCTCAAGAACATAAGATATAATAGTTTTCATAATTTTTATCGTTTTAATTGAGATAGAGCAATAGCTGAATACATCATGTCCTCTAAGCGCAAGTTAAGAACATCAAAATGAAGATTATCATAGAACTTTTTGGAGTGATATTTAGTAAATATAATATTTTATAAGAGTGGTTTTTGCTCTAATTGGGCGACGATAAATGCTCAACGATAGCGGTGAAGATGCTAATAATTGTTTTATAATTTGATCTAATCAGAGCGCTAGGTAGTAAGTCAAAGTTCTCTCCTAACGCATCTCTGTTTCGTTTATTTAATTATGAACCGTTCTTATGCATCCTTGTTGCATTGCAGTTATGCAACTATTTTGATTCATGGATGATATTTTAGGTTTTGGTGACTGGTCAAGACAAAAGAATTGTAAGTAATTCATATGTTTCATTCTTTTATTGTACATCCATCGATAATGCAGTACTATGTTGACGCTGATGTACATCTATGAAGTAAAATCGAATTTTTACTGTACACTACCAGAGCCATATCGGGATCAGTAACTGTTACAATCTACTTACACTCGCGATCAAGCCTATCAATTACAAATTCTTTTAATCCACTGCTTTGCGCATTATTTTTTCTTGAAAGTATAAGACAAATCATAAACGAGTTTGAAAGTGTTATATTTTTACAAAAGGCTATAAAAACATATCAACTTCGCTTTCTCACGACAACGTGACAAGTGCAAAGTTTGCTTGTCCCAAAGGTGTAACGTGCCGAGAACAGCAGATTTTCGTGGCAGCGTTCCTTTTCCCTTTTTTTTCCTGTTTCGAGCAACTCTGCGACCCCGCAGACGGTACAGTACGAGAGACGCTACGCTACGCAGTGAGAGCGTCTCGTCTCGCACACATACGCATGCGGAAGCGCATTACAGTCCGTCGATGTCGTCGTCGTCTTCGCGCTTTCCTACGGTGAAAGCGTGTTTAATTCGGTGCGTTTTACAGAGCAGTACTATGCACTAGTGTAACCCTCCCTCTCTGAAAAAGCT
Source organism: Trichogramma evanescens (assembly GCA_902732785.1). Classification (NCBI taxonomy): domain Eukaryota; kingdom Metazoa; phylum Arthropoda; class Insecta; order Hymenoptera; family Trichogrammatidae; genus Trichogramma; species Trichogramma evanescens. The sequence continues at coordinate 37,178 of CACVKI010146105.1, read as the reverse complement.
TTCAATTCATTCAAGCTCGGATGCTTACATGCACGCGCTTGCAGTGCGGCACAAGGCTCTCGAGGCTCGAACCGATTTTTCTCCTCTTCTTATTTCTGAAGGAGGAGCAACGACGAGGGTCGAGTGAAGTATACCCGACTGCTGTGGCTGCATTTCTTTGTAACCACAGCGTGTAACGTCTTGTTTTGTACTCGTAACTCCTTTGAGAATAACTTTTGCATCACGCATCTCGTACGCGTTCGCAGACGCCAACTATTTTTCATCTTATATATATTCCCGTACACTTACATACTAAAGAAAAAGAAAAATAGAGAGAGTAGGCCCGGTTGGCATGGGATGTCAATCGGAAAAACGGCATATTCCTATTCAGCAATAAATTGAACAGAGATGCTGCTGTCTTTAAAAACATTATGTTATATATTGTATCTTCATCTTTATTGTATCACCATCTTTTTTCAAGTCATTAGGAGAAATATGTAGTTTTTTGCACTTATCCATCATTCCAACCGGGTCCGTTTTTCCTAAATTGTTGTTTTTGTCACTACAATTATCTCCTAACATTGCGAGTGGCAGATGTGACTTTTGTGGTAGAAAATGTCAGGGTGTATCAAAACGCGTCCACGCGCATGCATTAGCTCTTTCATTTGGCTGACTATTTTTCTTAGTATTTCATACGCTTTGATATGCCACCCATACCATAAAAAAGGTTCAGTGCTCAATCTCTTTTGACCAAGGAAAATATTTTGATATTATTATTTTTATAATAACTGATTCTGGCTCGCATACGATCGATCGAATTACGACTGTGTAATTTACAATTCCTTCGGTTCTCTAAAGTGCTTAAAAAATGCTTTAATAATCTATTCTAACTAAATTCTGTATTCGAACGTAAAATTTTCCGCTCTTTTTAAAACTGTAACAAAAAACTGGAGATTTCCATTCGAAAAATGTATTTCTGGTTCACTGTAGCTTCGATATTGTGTTAAAAGTCAAATTCAAGGCCATCATTAGACTTATTCTGCAAGATTGGCAAGGGTTTCCATACTCTTGTACATCATATTTCCACGCTACTTATTTGATTATTGTCGTTGTTGCACCTGTATTAAGAATGTACTGAAAATAACGAGATCGCGCCATGATGTTTAACGGTCGTTGGTCTTTCACCGCTTCTGTATATCATACACACACACATATTTACACATCCGCCTTCGATCTAGTTCAATTGCTATCTTTGTGTGCCCAATTTTTGAATTGAATTATACCTGTGTACATACAACTTTATAATTATATTAAATAGCCACGGAACACTAATTGACAAATTCCAAGATAGCCATTGCGCAGCTGTGAGAATGTTGATGGTGCCTCTACTGAGTGTTATTGTGTTTACGATTATGTGATGAAGTGATCGATCTTTAGCGTGTCGTTTTATTTATGCAATAAGTATTCATTTATTCATCTTTAGCCATTTATTGGATATTCTTATCCTCATGTTTTCTTCACAATACGCAAAAATTTTAAATCTTAATATATTTAACTTTGATTATCTTTGACTTCTTGATAGTATTTTCAAATCAACCAATGATTTTAACGCAACTTCAACGAAATTGTAGCGTTGAAAGATTAGCTTCGAATTGTTAAAAACTGTAACAAATTCCTTAAACCTGCTCATAGCGCTCCTCGTGCCTCTCAAACGAATACCACCCAATTGTTGTTTATCGGTAGTACTGGTTAGGATTTCAGATTTTAACTGGACCCTTTGCAGTCCAAAGAAACATATTTTCTACTTCATGAAGCACTTCAATGGTACCTTAATTAAATTCATCATCCTCCAAAACAATAGTTCTTTCCTTTTTCAAATCCAAACAAAATTTTCAATTGAATACTATGCCACTTGTATCAGAACTCGAGTAATTTTTAATTTATATTTGATAATTTTCAATGTAATATACCGAATTCGAAATTTTAGAATCCATGCCTATTATTATTTTATTGTTCACTATAAAAATACTATGCGCAAATTTTGTAAATAAGTATAGCTATCAAAGAAATAATGCAATCATACTTGGCCTAAGGTCAGACGGGCTTTAACTCTGGACCCAATAAAGAATGGAATTGAACCAGTTTCTTTTTTACTCTCTTTCTCTATTCGTTTGGCTATTTGCTTACTCGTAGAAAGCTTTTGCGTAGGGCATAAATGCCCACCAATACACGATATAGTCACATTTGTGGACATGGAGCGCTGGAGCATCGCTGGTACCTCATAGCTGCAGTTGCAAATTTAGCGCGTTGTTGTCGCATAAGTAAATCGCCCACAGCTCCAGGGACTCGGCCTAGCGTATACATTTTCAAGATCGATTAATCACACCTGGCGCTGAAGCATCGCGTATGCCTAGCAGGCTTCCAAGCACGACAGGACGACGTTGATTATATCATTGCACTGCGCATACGGGAGCGAGCACACGCGTGTTTACGCCCGTGTGCACGCAAACACAGCCGACATTGCGGACGCGCAAAAGGACTCGACGAAGCGACTGCGACGTGCAATACGATAATTACACACGAGCCAAGGATATGTATGTACATATATGCTCTATATGCAAACGGCGCGTGCAGAGGTGGCAGCAATAGCAGCACCACTTGACGAATGAAACGATTAAATTTTCAGCAAGCCTACGTGGATTGCTGCTGCTTCCGTACAGCCCGAAGACGTGTCGCTGATAAATATCTCATGCTTGCGTACGTATAGACTCGATCTGCTTATTCCTTGCCTACGTTCAACTGCGTTAAGTATATAGAGCTATTGTAGTCACACATGTAGAGAACGCGCATAATACGTTCAATCGGCGATAAGAGCCAGAACACGGAGAGGACGACGACATCGACTTGTTTTCACATGAATAAAGTCGAGGCTTGAGCGCGAGCGGATGACTTTGTACAACGTAGCTAAGATAGCGAATAGTTGTAAGTACAATACCTTTGTCGACTTATGATACTAGCGCACCTTTTTGTGTGACGCGCAAAAGCTTCGAGCGCCTCTCTCAATTCACCTGTGACTTTTTCCCGCTCCGAACCAATATTACTCCCGAGAAAACTTTTCAATCGCATCAATGCATGCGGACGTTCTTTACGTATTTCTTGTTGTCGTGCGGCTCTCGAGTGCGCACAAAGAATATAGGAGGCGGAGAATATTGTCTTCTTACGCGTGGAATATTTTTTCTAATATTCTAATACGCGCTTTAAAACGAGCAGCTAAAGAGGTCACTGTAGTGTAGGCTGTACGTAGACGAGCGCGCGTACTCTCGACTCCACGCGGGTACATTATGCAAAAACAAGAGTTTACGTATGCAGCATCGAGAGTGCTATATGCACTATATGTAAAGCATGGGTAAAAAGACCAGCCAAACAGTGGGCAAAAAAAAAAATAAAATAAATTCGCAACCGCTCAAAGCTTATAACTTTTTTCCCGTTTCTCATTGTACACGGTATACAGACTAGTTGAACGTCTGTAGGTAGGTGACGTGTATACATACGGCATCGCGCTGATGAGATAAACTAGCGAAGAGTAAGCAGGGAGCTCACCCCCGCTGCAGTCGCTTTGAGCTTGCTGCTGCAGATCGTTTTCTCTCTCCCTCTATTACTACTACCACCACTGCTGCTGGCACTACCACTAGCAACCAGCAAAAACCGTTGAATTGCGTAGCCTGGCGCATATTATATACATGTACGTGTAGGTAGCAGCTAAAGCTCGATGCGCGCGCATCAAGTGGCAAGTGTACGTTGCGACTTGCGAGTGTATGCAGCAGATGCAAGCTCCGGGAGAGATTCGCAGCGAGTCGCGCGCGCAGTGCACGCAGCGGCGTCGGCTTGCAGTAATCGCGTTGCGATGACGCGCTGCCACTCGTAGCGTTGACTCGTACTACTTGAGCGCCCAACCAGCAGTGCTTCACGTGCGCGGCCACGATACAGGACGCGCCAATCGCCGTCTACGCACCAACTTCTTTCTGCTGCTACTCGTTGTGTCGCTCGTTTCACGGTGCCTCCATGTGATTATTATACGTGCTCGTGCTCTGTGTACTGCAACGATGCAGCGATAGAAAAAAGATTTCCTTTTGCTGCTGCATTTTTTTTTATTTTAATACATCCTAGCGGCTGACACGTTCATTTCAAAGGGCAAAACAAGAGAGAGAGAGAGAGAGAGAGAGAGAGAGAGAGAGAGAGAGAGAGAGAGAGAGAGAGAGAGAGAGAGAGAGAGAGAGAGAGAGAGAGAGA
>CACVKI010146105.1:21143-32859 GCA_902732785.1 Trichogramma evanescens | reverse complement strand
AGAGAGAGAGAGAGAGAGAGAGAGAGAGAGAGAGAGAGAGAGAGAGAGAGAAAGAGAGAGGGAGAGAAGAAGCAAAGCCAAGACATTGACACGTTTGAAATATAGTAATCACGAGGCCAGAGGAAGGAGATTAAACCAGATTTGTGCCAGCTAGTGACATGTGTCCATCAAAAACAGACGATTATGGTGAGTGGCAGAGTAGTTTTTTCACATTTCTCCCTCGCGTTTCTTGTGCACTCTACTCCTCGCTCGAGCCCCGCTTATACCTACAAAATATTGGAATAATCCGCAAAAAGCCTCTCGCCTGCTATGTAGGTCGATGATTTGTGTCGTGGAAAAGAGAAAACTAGGCCAATTCCCTGCAACGAAACGCTATTAAACAGCTTTATTTAAAGGTAAGAGAAAAAAAGTGATTGCTCTGGTCACCGAGTTTGTGTGAATCTACTCGTGCTTTATAACTTGGCGTGTAACAGAAGCAAAAATCATTCAATTATGTAACTCGTCCTCTCGTTGTGCATAATTATATATACAAGCAGAGACCAGCATGAAATGGTCAGTCGGTCGCTTGATCCTGTCGTGTCAAAGCGTAAATATTAGCCACACATATCTGCGTACCGATGTAGTAAGGCAGTACACAGACTCGCTGCACTCGAGGCTTCTACGTGCTAGCCCTTTGCAGTATCAGTTGGTCTTTGACAAGTTCATTTAGCGAATCTCCCCCTCTCTTTGACTCTATGTTTACAAGGCTCAACGAGCGTATTAGTGCTGCATGTTGAACCGCTAATCTATTCGTTTTGACGAATTTTCCGACTAGCCGAGATCGATCGATCAATCGATCGGCCATATCAAAGTGTGTAATGAGCAAGCGAATTTTCGGCCGATGCAGGGACTAGATGGGCTACCGCCGTCGCCGCTGCTTCTGCTACTGCACGAAGCTCTTAATATATTAGAAAATTACTCGTGTGTTCCTGTTGCCTCTATCCGTACGTATGTCAAGAAATAGCAGCAGAACCATGAGCAGCAGTGGTGGCGGCAACTACCTGCATGTATTTCCCACGGCAACCGGCGGTGGCACAAACTTATAATTAAACCATCAGTTTGCCTCTCTATATACAGACACTATAAATATGTAAATATATATAAGGTAAACAACTCGCTGCGCACGTGCCCCCAAACACATTCGCCACGGGACGTCTCGCTTTTCAAATAATAAATTTTGATCTTTGGATTTTTCAAGCTCGAGCGAGAGCTATAATGAAACGCATATTTCTTTGCTCATCGTTGAGCTTGGCGCAGCCGGAAAAATCTTGTGCGCGCGAAATGTATTTTAATATAGCAGTCACTCGTTCAATAATTATAGGAATAAGCGAGCGTGACAAAAAAAGCAACAGCAGCAGCAGCAGCAGCAGCAGCAGCAAAGCTCGTACATGTGCTACGCTCGACGAGGCTATAATCAACAGCCTGCACACGGCGCTATTATATAAAATGCACGATATGCGCGTGCCTGACATACATAAGAAAGCGAGAGAAAAGTAATTTGAATATAAAGCGAGATGATTGCAGTGCATTACACATACGTTATACACGTGTCGCACTTCACATACTATCGTTGAAAAAAAGCTGGCCAATTTCATAACTTCGACCAGATTCTCGCTCATCTCATTCACCCCTGAAAAACATAACGCCACAAGTTCATATATCGCCCGCGCCGCCTCGACGCAAGAACCACCTCGATAAACTTGAAAGGCAAAAACGTGCCACTGCCCATCTTTTTAACATAGGGCTGAGGATGCGTTTTTGCAACTCAAGTTCATTAAGGTGGTTCTTGAGATATGTGGTACGTATACCCACACACGCGTAGACTTTGATGCAGTCCATATCGTAGCCCCAGTATAGTACTCGAGTGAGGGAGAGACGGATATAAGCTAACGCGCAGACTCGGGCCACTGCTATACGTGAACGAGGTCAATGCGAGAGCGAGGCCAAACGGATCTCGAGTCGCTTCTTTCCTGGCTCTCTGCCTCTTTTATATATATAATAACGCATATACATCTACACATATAGTTTCTCACACGCGATGAATCTGCCTTTCATCCCTTTATCAATATACATACGGGTATAGTCATGGGTTTATATATTGTATAGCAGCTACATATCGCGTCAAACTGATATGCGACGGCCCAAGATCCAACTGTATGAGATAAATAATACCGAAGCATCTTCACTTCTCTTTCCAATGGGATGATATGATCAAAATAAAAGCGAGCAATTTCTATAAATTATTTTCTCTGATTTATAGACGAATGACTTTCGTACGGATTTGTCTTCTGACTCATACATCCTCCAGTTGAGTACTGTGATACAGCCAATGTATCATTTTGTGGAAAGTAAGAATGAAATAAAAATACTCTTCGCTGTTGCTGAGTTATTTTTCTTGCATTCAATTCTTAAATACAAGAAACCAATACCGTAGAAAAAAAACAAAGAAAAAACGAATTTGCAGCTCGAGTCTTCGCGCACGCTCGAGTTATTTCATGGCTTGAAATGAATTTAATAATTTTCATTTAGTTGCGAATGAGTGTAATTAGGAGTCGGATGAATGCATAAATTATACTTGGATTTGATAAAGGCCGACTGCGGCGATTGAAGACATTGAAAAGTTTGAGAAATTAGTTTTTCACAGAGTACCGAGTAGTTTGAGAAAAAAATGATTAAAGCTTTTGTAACTGTATAAGGTACTGTAGACGTTGTATGGATGTAAATATCTATACATAAAAGTGAGTAATGCATTTGTATTAAACTTGAAATATTTTTAAATTGTTTTCTCTAAAGTTGGCTCCTGGTGCCTATGAATTGACACATGTTTAAATTCAAATTTACATAACTATACTAGGCACTTTAATTTTTGTTCTTGTTTTGTTAGATTAATTAAATTATCTTCTTGGATACAAAAAAGGAAGTAGTATACACTCGAAGCGATCACTAGAAGAATCTGCAGCTTATTAGATTCAGCCAACCTTATAAAAACTCAACGTCGGTTAAATCATTTCATTCTCTTTCGCCTAATTTCTCATACACTAATCTGCTTCATGAGTTTTTTTCCTAGGTCGAAATCCTTTTAAAAATTAAATGTATGTTTTTACCGGACTCGACGCTCGAGCGAGCATGGAAAGAAGAAATTAGAAAAGGTTCGCGCGTTTATCTTTTTGAAAAGCGGCGTCAGTTTCGTTTATGGCCCTAGAGCAGTATGAATGCACAGTTCAGCGTACGCGGCGCTTATCTAACCAGGTTCGCACGTGTAGACCAACTTTTCACTCGTCGCGCAGGCAAACTGGCAACATTCCTCTGACCAAACTAGTTCTTGATTCCTTTTCTCTCTACATCTCCACTTTATTACCACCAGGTTTGCCGTGAAATATTTTATTTCTCACTCTGTGTAAGCGAATGCAAAGGTAATTAGCTCGCTTAAAACTTGCCTATTATAAATATGTACGTGCAAATATGATGTGAAGCTTTGTAGCTCGCTTCGCTGCTGCCTTCCCCCGTGATTGTTGTAGGCGAGTTTGGCTGCCACTTTTCCTCTCTCTTGGCTGAGTAGACTGCATTATTTGCGAGTGGTTTTACGTAAAAATGTTATATTAGTGTACGCAAGAGAGGCTTCATGTTCAAAGCCACGCGAGTAACACGATGCAATGTTATACAAACTTGTACTGAGTTTTGGCTTTTAATTTTGTGTATGTGATTCATTCTCCAGAAATCTGCTTATTTGAGAATTGAAAATTAAAAGAGATGAGATTTTTTTCAAATTTAGTGATGCTGACTATTTTTCTTCGTTTAAATTGTTAAAATAGACATACCGATGAATCTGAGACCTACGGATTTCGTTGTTCAAAAAATTAGTTCAATTTTATGTTTAAAATTAATTTTTTTCACTTATTCACGCATGAATTTGAGTGACCAATTGTTACTTTGATTAAAAACGTTGAATAAATATTACATCAACAAAATTTTCCAAAATGCATAAAGTACAGTTTTCTTATAAGTCTTCCAGCTTGAAGTAATATTTCGATTTCACTCGATGAGACAAAAATGTTACTTTAGGACGGGGTACACAAAAAAATTGAACTCAAAAATTGTATGTCAATTAAGATGAAAGTTTTCAGGTCATAATACTTGATAGTTATTTAGCTAAGGATATAAAAAATGAGTTAGCGATCCAAAGCAGGTGGCATATTTGAAATTAATCAGAAACATGATTAAAATAAGAGACAATGTTTAAATGTGTGAAAAATAAAAAAGAAAATTTATTACGAAGACTTATGATATACTAAAAATATATTTTGGGTATATAGGATGTAGCCTGTTAGGTGGTTAAAGATGTATAGCGTATATAAAAAAAGAATTGATTTTTCAATCAAGAAATGCCACGAAAGTGACATTATGCTCATATATTTCAATAAAAAATATTACATTAATGATACATTAATATTGTATTGTCGTTTATTTGTAATAAGCACATTACTGAGTGATTAACCATAAATATCTTCGAAACAACACCGCGTGTAGCAGGAATCTCTTAAAATAAGAGTTCTTAATAAACACCTAGCTTTAAATTATTATTAATTTTTTATTTACGAGTACAACTTCAAATACAAAATAAATGTAAAATCGAGTACCACCCCAAGGCATGTGTAACGCTCACCCTCTGCTCTGAAGTTACACTTTTTTCGTCGAAAATTGTACCGAAACCCGACTTCAAAACGTGTTGTTGTGTATGTGCACTGTGCAGCCAAGCTCCGAGAGAGAATATGAGAGAGAATTTTTCGCGAAAAATTATTTAGACTATGCTACGTTAACTGCGTAAAATTAAAAAGGGGTTTATCTCTTTGCCTTGCTTACCGTCAATTATTTAAAGAGTTTATATATATATTTTTTTATACATCACGAGTGGGCTTGCGTAAAGCACTAATGTTTCATCTACCGGCATTCAGTAAATTTTTTACTAAAAACATGATCCTGTCTCGTAATAACGAATATAATAATTAATCAACAACCTGGCTGCAAAAATACAATTACGAGGCTAAAAGCGGATACTTGCGAATATCCAGCCGGAAAGAAATAACGCCGTTATCAACTCGTTAAACGGAAATAACGAATTTGGCAGGTTTTTCCATTTATCCCTTCCATTAGCTATACCGACAAAAGTCGCTTCACCAAAAATGAAAAGCACTTCGTTGGATTTATATATTACATAATACGACTACATACAGTATAAATACTACAGTACTGTGTACTTTTGATAAGGTTTGGCAATACACAAGAAAAAGAAAAAAAGACAAAGAAACAGAGTCGAGAGTGGCTCCTTACGTTTATGGTTTTTTTTTCATTCTCTCTCTCTCTCTTTCTCTCATTACTAGTGAGATAAAAAAAAGAATGAAAAAAAAAACTACAAAATGCGAAGTGCAATCAAGCGGCTGCAGTGTCTACTCCTCGCGCCCGCAATATACAGGCGCATGAATACCCACGCATGAGAATTGCTGTTACGCTTCTCTCTCTCTCTCTCTCTCTCTCTCTCTTTCTCTCCCTTACTCTTTGGCAAGACAATATAGCGAGCGAGAGCAGTAGGCAAAGTACTTTGGAAAGAACAATTTTTCTCCCTTGCTCGCGTACGACACGTCCTTGCTATTTCCATGAAAAAGCTCCAAAGGTATTGTACGCCACTTGGAAAAAGCGAAAGATTCGTACTCTAAATTTAAAGGAAGGTTCTCATCTACAACTCCAAAAATTACACTATTTTTTCTTTTTTTTAACAGTGTAGAAAATAAATAAAGTACTGAAGTTATTTCTCAGTTATTAACAACGTACTTGAGTGATTTCAAAAATTTTCGTAGGATAAAACACTGCTTTCTTGATTATCTATTAACATTTTAAGAAGGTTGTCTTTAAAAAAAGTGACCTTTGCGGGCGGCCAAATAGCGCTAATCGTGTGAATTTATAGTTATTTATGCAACAAGTGCCCAAAAGGCGGTTTTGGGCACGAGTGTGCGGAAAAAGACACGAGTGTCGGCTTTGCCGGCACGAGTGGGTTTTTCTTCCGCACACTGTGCGCAAAAAGCTGGGCACGTGTTGCATACAAAATTTTATGCAATATTAAGCGAAAAATACTTTCGTTTTAAACGAGTCATTTTACCGCACACCAGTGTCCAAAATTAGGCATTTTACCGCACACCAGTGTCGAAATGAGGCATTTTACCGCACACCTGTGTCCAAAAACGCTTTTTGCGCACAAAAAATGTGCGAAAATAGTATATTACGTGCCTAGGGAGCGAAAAACTGGAAAGCTTCAGAGCACGTGTAATTATCGTCCGAGGCGAAGCCGAGGCCGATAAACATGTGCTCTGAGGCTTTCTTTTTCGCTTCATAGGTGCGTATACTATTTTTCATGAATCCCCCCGCAGAAATTAACTTTTTCGTTTTGGCCGCCGGGACGAAAAAGGTTAGTTTCGGCTGGGGTAGCATGAAAAAGACATTTTTCGTCATACTATTGCATAAAATATTTTTTAAGTATCTGCATGACATTTATCTAGCTCCAAAAAGAAAAATTAAAAATCCAAGAAATGAAGGTTTTCAAAAAAAAGTTCTGCTTTTTTTTTTGCCTTATTAAAGTTCTATAAAATGAAAAATAAAAGTATCAACAACCAATAGTTTCGTTTAAAATTCGATAAATTTCCTTTAAAACCAAACAAAAAACTAGATAAATCGAGCAGTTCTCGACATATCATGCCACTCGTCTAAAAAAACACGGTTTTGTGTATTGACTTTGATTAATTTAGAATTCAAATTATACTGTATCAAATTTTAAGAGTTTATTTTTAAAAGTATAAGCATTTCGAAAATTCCAAAAAAAAATTTTTAAGCCAAAAATAGTGTGTATTTTGTCTGAACGACGTTCCATCTGTATGACATTGTGTGCCCTGCTTGTCTTTCTCTCTTTGTGTATATGTATCGTACGAATTCCAATCGATCGATTTTGTACCAAAAAAATAGCAAAAAATGCATCGTTCAATCTAGAGAGAACGAGTGAGAGACGTGGGCAAGCTCTTTGCCGGAAAAGAGGTGTTGAAAAAAGTCGGTTGAACCTTTCAATTAGTTTTGGAAAAACCGCGTACTCTCGCAATTCACCGAGCGAACAGCTTTTAATTTTTTCATCAGCGCTTGCCACTCAAAGCTCGACGGTTGTAATACGAGCTCTGTGAGAGCTATGAATATATATTCACGAAATAAAACCAAAAAAAAAGGAGCAGCGTTCATTTCTCGACGATGAATTGTCTCGCCTACTTTGGTACTGTGGTAGATGAGAGCTCACGCGATGTCGATGTGCAGAGGTGTGTTATAACGCGAGCGAACGAGCGACATCCATTTTCGCACATGAAAATTTCGCATGAGTTAGTGTACATGTAAAAGGCTCGCTGCTACCTACTTGCTCGGCACTGCTCTCGGAGTCTAAAAGCTCGGCGACACGGCGGAAACGTGTCTCGAGACCTTTTTTTACGGCCCACTTTCTTCCGCATGCAGAGAGCATACATGTACATATGATATATTTTATACATGTATAGAACCAGCGAGCTTACAAACTCGCATGCACCGCGTACCCTAGACGTTCGTTTCGCGTTTGGCAACGTCGATGATGGTGAAATATTGTCGCCTTTGGGCGTTGATGGTTTTTTTCTCTCGCTGAACATGTGCCAGCAAAGATATAAGAGAGCGAGAGACGTATTAGCTGCTTCCGCTCGGCGATCGGAACTAGTACGATTTTTTCTCTAGGTATATTAAAAACAATACAGCACAAAATTCGATAATCTAATGTATACCAGAGGTCGCGAACGTAATAATTAGAAAATAGAAAATAAATGAGCACATTTTGCATACGCACTGCGCGCCAGTATAAACACTTTGCGCCGCAACGAGCGGATACAGGCGTCGGCCGTTAGTTCGTCGAGAGTCTGATAATTTTTTCCACAACTAAACGAATGAAAGCAAATATACACAGCTCCAACGACAATTAAAGCTGTCGCTTGCGAATCTGAAATGGCTTTTTCTCGCCTTCGCGCCCGTAATATAAACAACAACGATAATAATAATTCGTATTTTTACAGCTCACAATATTGTTTGGGTATTATTGATTTTTTTCTGCTATCCGTGAGCGTCACGTTGTTCCCAACTTATTTATTTGCACGTGTACTTTGAACTCGAGAGCTACATTTTACGATACATTAAAAATATAACGAGTCCGCGATTGACGTATTTTTGTTTATCTGCGCATTATGCTCCAACTTTCATGTAACGACACAGTGCAGTACATCGTTTCTCGATGATAAATATTCAATCGCGTCCAGCAGATCGTCTAGACGGCAGGACATCGAATTTCCTGCCTGTGAAAACCCTCTCAGTCCCTTGCCGACAACGAAGAATGTTTCATCACCCTGCATATATAGCCCTCAAGTTTTCTCTTTTCTACCTCTTTGTGTATGGCTCTTTGCAATTAACGCCACTGCTGCTGCTGCTTTGACTGACTGCTTTATATACCAAGATAGGTGCATGTATTGCACTTTATACACACCCATACACAGGCGCGCGCGCGCGTGTCACGTTGAGTCGTGCGATTGTTCACCCAGTCAGGTGTGTGTGCATAGGTGTGTGGTTTTTGAAACACTTAAAGCTTTTGTGATTGGATGTATGCTTTATGTTTTGGGGCGCCGCAGCAGTTCGGCAAAGCTCGAGTCGTTGAAAGCTTTCGCGCGCCCATTTCACCGGTTCCTATGGTTATAAAACAAAATTATTTATACTCAAAGAATGAAAGTAAGCAATTCTCTCAAAGAGAATAATAGTTGGGCCAGAAATTTTCCTTCTCTTTTTCGTTTCTTTTTCTTTTTTTGACAAATATTTTCTCTTACATTATGCGGCTCTGTGTGCTCAACGCATAAGGACGACGAACACTTAATTTTTATCTCACGACCATCCTTTTTACGAAATCGATTTATGTGCCGTCGTTTCTTTTTTCCTGGGGCTTCGCTATTCGATTCGCAAACAACATTATTCCGTGTACGTTCATATTTTCCTTTCTATTTTATCATGCACACACAATCAATTCAAATTTAACGGCCCAATATTTTTTCTACGTATTCCGTATATTATATCACTCCACAAAATATATTGTTCTTTAGTCTGAAGATAACATTTTATACCAAAAATGTTATCTTTTGCAGGCTCTAAAGATGTAAAAATATAATTTTGAAGCTTAAAATTAGAAGAAAATTAATAAATACCAGAGAATTGACCAATTTATCCATTGATCGAACTTTCCGGTACACTTCTTTTTATTTTGTAATCGATTCGATAAAATGTAGACTAAACCGACTATAAGTAGAACGATGTTTGAGATAAATTTTTTTATCATAGTCTAAGCTATCGTAACAATCTCAGACTAATAATCAATGAATTCTTTATCATAAAGTGTTCATTTTTTCATTTTAATTTTAATAACAGAAAACTGAATAAAATTAGTGGTTTTAATGTAAGAGTACCAAATTAACTGAGACTTATTTAGACTTTATTAATTTGCAAGTCTCAAATTGAAACGCAAATCAAAATTTAAAAAAAAGAAAATCTAAATTTTAATATTACCTATTCTAAATTTATTAATTTTTGTGCAATAATACTATAGATTTAAATTCAATACAATTCCTGACTGGCATGGGTATACAATAAATGTATTCTTGCGTGAAGTTAATTTGACAATTAAAACAAAAATTAATTGATTCTCTTGATTTCGGTAAAAAAATTCGAAAATCGATTGCAAACTACAGCGGGCATAATCTTGAAATTTGCTTATCTTTAATTCTATAGCTCTTTTTATTTTTGTTTCTGCTTATTGCTCTGTTGATGAAAGTTAATGATAAGGCTTAAAAAAATGTAACGCGTGTTGCATCAATTTGAAGCAAACTTGTATTGTCTGTATCATTTTTAATTAATGACATTTTTAAAGCACATTAAAAGATTTGAAATTTCAATCTGGTGTTTTAATTGTTTCTGACATCTTCTCAACATTTTTTCCGTACAAAGTTCATGCGAGAAGCGTTTATTTATTTCTTTTCGATGTTCCGAGGGTTTTCTGAAAAATGAGTTGTACTCCAACATTGTAGAGTATCTACAGGAAGCCGGTTGATACACATAAAAATGGAAAAACATAAAGCTATCGAGCCCCTATAGTCTTGCATGTTAGCGTCGAATGACCAATAGAATTCCTCGCGACAGTGAAATCTTTGTAACATAGGATCTAACTCGGCTTTATATAAAAGTAGTCGTGATCCTTTAATTAGCCTTGGCATGACAGTCTCGGTTGAAACCCAGTCATGATCCCTTTTATGTTGGAGTTTTTGTACCTTTACGGTTGATGAGCCTCTTAATTACTAAAAAACGGTCAAAACGTTTTTATTATTATAAATTTTCATTATCGAAATCCTTTAAAGCTTTATTTATGAAACTAATTTAATAGAGAATATTTTCGTTTTGAATATACTTGCCCTTTGCTAGTAGAAAGTAGCAATCGTTACATGACGAAAAATACCTTTTTGAAGTGACTATATCGCTGTTTGTCGATCGCAAGTTATAGAAACGTCAAATTTATTTCTTTCGTTTTCAAAAGCTTGCTGCGAGCGTCGTTTTTTTCATTCCATCAGATAACTTTCTTTTGGGTTTTCATACATATATACTCGGTGATTCATCGGATATCGGAAAAGAAAAAAAGAGCAGCTAGGCAAGGTGTTTTGACTGGCCACGGACCATTTCTCGCCATGTACAAAAAACTGGAAGAGTAAAATTTGTAAACGAAAATATGCACATCAATCCAGTTTTTGGCCGAATTACTTTTTTTCACTCGACTGGTCAGTTGCTTTTTGAAATCACTTGCACCGAAAATGCAATCCTGACCCATCAGTCTAGCCAGCCAGCCAGAAAAAAAATAACAGAAGAGCAAAATCTATAGAATCGAAGAGCAAGTGCCGCATAAATCGTATACTGCTCGAAAGAAAAATCCATTGAAAGTGGATGGCCTTATGTATATATGTATAAATCTACCTGGTAAACGGGAGCCGGTAGAGGAGGGGAGGGAGAGAGAGAGAGAGAGAGAGAGAGAGAGAGAGAGAGCAATTTTCCAAGTCAACGACCCTCTCGTGGCGTGCGAGTGACTGACTGAGAGAGCAAGCGAGAGGAAGGGAGAGCAGGGTAATCGAGTACGTTGCTATATGTGTATCTACGCGGATGGCATGTGTGGCTCTTTCGATACCGAGGCAAAAATCAGCGCATCGTCATCACCGTCACGTGCTCTACTATGCGCCTGCGAAAACCTTTACCCTTCCATCCGAAACTCTCTCCTTTTCTTTTTCATCAGTGTTCGCTACGTTGTTTTCATTAGAAACAACAATGCGCCGCACAACAATAAGCTAAGCAAAGATCCATTCTCGTTCTCGACTATTTTACATACGTAAGAGCCCAGCAAAATGAGTAATATTTGCGATGATGCATATGGGTCAAAATAATACTTTTTTACAAAACCGTGCGCCCGTATGTCACCGATCTTGACGCGCTTTTGGTATGTTATAGTACATGGTAAAAAGTTCTCAAAAACCAAATTTTAGACCCCCTCCCCCCTCCTACC
>CACVKI010146105.1:0-16108 GCA_902732785.1 Trichogramma evanescens | reverse complement strand
GTGGGCTTGCTTCATCGAGGAGGGTTCTATGGTGGCTGGGACCTCAATTTTCATTTTCCAGAGTAAAAAACTTTGGAAAAAGAGTGAAAAAAACAAAGTTTTCTCTGTATATTCAAAAAAAAAATTTTTCTTAATTTTTAATAAATTTTTTATAAATACAAGTTTAAGGTACCTTTCCCCCCTTAAGTGCAGCGGCCAGGAACTGACGAGAATTTCATGTAAAATTGCTTTATTATTTATTGACATTTAGACGTCTTCATGATAAGCTAATTTGTCTTTAAAAAGTGGTAAACTATTGCAGCAGATTTAATAAATGTTGAAAATCACTTACCAAGTCTGCTCCATATCCTAATAATAACTCTGCAACATCGGTGTGACCATTTTCACAGGCATAAGTTAGCGCTGTATCACCTGTTTGCGTTTGAGCATGTACATTGGCGTTCAATTCTAAGAGATATCGAACAATATCTAAATGCCCTTCTTGCGAAGCTTCCATCAAAGGTGTTGATGCCCCTAACTCAATATCAGCACCTGCTTTAACTAAAAAATCGACTACTTCTAAAAATCCACCACAGCAAGCCAACGTGAGAGCTGTTTCTTGAGTTTCCTCAGTTTGAGCATTAATGTTTGCACCTATGAATGTTGAATTGATTATCGACAGAAAATAGTTTATCTATAAGCATCAAGTTTTTTCAAGTAATAAAAAAACAATGCGAAGCCGAAAATAGTAATTTATAAATATTTTTATAGCTCGATGCGCTCGGGCCCTAAAATACGAAATAGTAATTTTCGATACAAGGGCTATAAGTAACACTTTTTGGCATGGCGTAGTTTAGGGCCCGAGCGCAGCGAGGGTCCTAATAGCTGGGCCGAAAAGTGTCCCCTATGGCCCGAGTATCGAACAACGTTTTATAGCACTGTGCCAAGTTCACATTTATGCCCCCTTTTCCGATGCGTTCGCATCACACTCTCACATACGCTGATGCGATAAACTCACTTCGCCAGAAAGTGCGACTTATGCATAGGAAAAGGGGGCATAAATGTGAACTTGACACAGTACTATAAAATATCGTTCGATACTCGTGCAATGGAGATACTTTTAATAAATTATCATTATAGTACTTTATGCAGCGGGTGTGGATATGCTTTTTCTGCAGAACGAGAGGTTGCAGCACGAGCCGAAGGTGATTGCTATAACGAGTTTTAATGAAAAAGCTTATTCGCACAAGTTGCATACAATATTTTATAACACAAAAGCCTCGAACTAGCGGCAAGGTTGTGATTTTTAGGTTAGAGTGCCACAAAAATAATTACTAATAAAAATCGAATTTCTAGAATGGAGTCGCTAAAACTGCCTATAACTTACATATCAAAAACTTTTATACACAAATTATTATGGAATAAAATTAAAATTGTATTTATTGCCCTGGAAACATTTTCTTACCTATTTACAAGCTATTTAAAACAAAATCTTACTCTTGTTATTATTTAGTTAACGTGACGATTTACGAGATAAAAGCAATTCAACTTTAAAACAATTGCGAAAATTAACCATTTTAATCTCTTGAATCTTGAAAACAGTCGTGTTGACAAAAAATGACGAGTACTTTTTTGTTAAAAATAACCCAAAAAGTGGGTTAGAAAACATTTCCAAGGAAAAAATTAAAATTTATTTTCATCACATAATCATTTTTTTTTTAAATTTGTAATAGAATCCAAATAAGTCACAAATAAGATGATGTATTGTGTTCAAATAAAATTGATAGTAAAAATATTGCTAATCGTGGCAATTAGCAGCAAAAGTTTGCAGCAAAAGATAAAATGACATGAATACCTTGACTTAATAGAAGTGCAACCATTTCTTCATGTCCTTCTCTCGATGCTTCCATTAAAGGCGTGTAACCTTCATCATTAACTTCCTCTATATTAGCTCCTCGCTCTATTAATAATAATGCGAGATCCACGTGTCCTCCACAGGCAGCAAGTGTTAATGGAGATTCAAAACTATCAGTCGGCATGTTTACTTGCGCTCCAGAATCCAGCAGCAAACGTGCTACTTCCACATGACCATCCATAGAAGCTTCCATTAAAGCAGTATGCATTTCATCAGTTTTATGTTCCTGTAAAGAAATTTTTTTGAACAATTTTAATCAATGGCTTATAAAAACTCTGGTGATAATGTGACTTCTTATTTACAAAAACTCCTTGTATAGAGTCCGAAAAATATATAAAAACCCTGTGAAAAATCTCGAAGTAAGCGTAAAAGAAAATCCCTAAAAGCGTAAAAGAAAAGCGTAAAAATCGAATCCCTCAAAACTAAATTATTGTTCGATTAGGAATCAGAAAATTTACAAAAACGGTTCTTTAAATAGGAGCACCCATTTTCAGTTGTAGATTCAAAAAGAGCAAGCAATTTTACGTTTAATTATGCTGTTTGATGTTTTTTAAAGATCATTCAAGAGGTGCTAATTGAAGCTCATATTTTTTGAAAATTTGTTAGAAATTTACTTGAAAAATTTTACTTGAAAAAAAATAGCTAAAAATAAAATGCTAAAAATAGAGTTCTGACACGTTTGAAATGACCTCGAAAAAAGCTAAAATAAATAAATAAGTGTACAATTTTTCATTTTTTTAATATAAAATGAAAATAGGGGTTTTTGTTTGAGAAATCGATTTTTGGTTTGTTATAGATTCAAGGTTATATTAAAGATCAAATTACACGTCATCATTGTATTTTTTGGGGAGATTTTCAGGGGTTTCTAAACTTATTACGCACCCTGAATAATTACACCTATTAATTTTTAGACAATAAGTAAACATTGAAAAGTAATTTTGTTTTAAATCTGTAATATGTAATTCTTGCTACTTAAGGCTTTTTTAATTACATTACTTCAAATATAAGGATTGTTCTAAGCTACTTTTTAGCAGTCGGCTATTTATCCTTGAAGTGTATAACTTTTTCATCGTACGCTTTATTAAGGGCTCAAAGGGGGCTTAAAATCGAAAAAAATTTTACTTCATTTTCGAGTAGGATTTTTCCTAACCGTGACCGTAACCATTGATGTTCTGAAGAAGTGTACGCGACCCTGGTGCTGTAACTCAATCGGTACGCTCTGAATGTATTGACAACTGAGGTGCACTTTGTAAAAACGTAAAACGCCAGAAAACGCAAAAGAAGAAAAAATGTAACACGCAAAGTATACGAAAATGGCTTACGGAAACAGCTGTATCTCAGTGAACGATAAACATTTTGAAGTTTCAAAAAATGCAATGGTAAGGGGACAAAAAATCCTACTTGAACATGAAATAATTTTTTTTTTCATTTTAAGCCCCTTTTGAGCCCTTAAGCTAATGGTGAACTAGCACAATTTGGTGCGGAATTTTAGATTAGTTGGTTTAATGACATGTCACATGGAATGGAACACACACACAATGGAAAATTTTCAAAAATTTGATCCTGCCGTCGGAAAGCTGCGGCAATTTCCCATCGAAATCATATGTTACTTATTTTTTCTAGGTGCATTTAGGTACTTTCATATCAAGTCAGAAATTGTGCGATTTCACCCAATAATGCCGCACGGGCGAGCCATTGGCGACTTGACGCGAAACATGCTCAGGCTCTGCTTTTTCCAATAGTCGGAATCAGACATTCCGACCAGTCGTAATTGCCGTGCGTTTACACCGAGCGACGCCGCACAGTTCAACGTTCGACATCTGATGCTACGACTAGTCGTAGTAGCCTCTCGTAATCTCAAGCTTCGACATTATTACATCTGAGCATTCAAAAAATAATCGTAGCCGTGAGTTTTTTACACGCGCAGGCCATAGTTCCGATATTTTTTTCGGTGTGGAGTAAAGCCGATAGTCGATCGCTGAAGCATGGTGATCTCGCCATTTTATTAACCTATCAGTGGGACATGAATGCACCACATTGGACGCCGAACTTGGAACGATGTGTTATGGACACCACGTTCCAAATAACGACACATGGAACCCCGAACATGGAAATAGAATAAAATTGACCTTTGTTAATGTTTAACGCTAAGTTCGAGGCAAATGTCATTTTTGCTATACGGTATATTTTTTACACCTTTTTATTTATTTAGCGGATTTCCCGTTCGAGGTGTCATGTACCACGTACATCACAATTATAATTCATATGAGCTGTATAGCTATGTGCACGAAAATATAGATTAGAAAGTGTATTATAAAGAAATCTGACCAACACTTGAATTGTATTATGTGTGAAAACACAATTGAAGAAGCCATGCAGCCAGCTGAGTAAACAGAGCTGGCCTGAGATCAGATATCTGAAGTAACAGGATTATAAAACTCTCTTTATCTTAATGAATTTATGATTACAGCACACGAATGCATAGCACATATTTTATGACCTAATGGGAGACGTGGGCCATCGACAAACATGGGACCAACCATCGAGCCTTATTAAAAGGCCTACTCTTAGACAATCGAAGCCTTATTCTCGATTTTGACTTTGAGCAGTAACAACGCAAGTATTAGAGAAGAGACAGCAGTTTAGCTGCACCTCTGCCGAGGCAGACGGTAAGCTGGTTGCTTGTTATCCAGATACCACTGAACCGTGCAGTCTAAGTGCAAGTGCTACATTGCAAAGCCTTACATAGAGCTCAATTCAAAGTTCAGTTTAAAGTTTTATTCAGTACTAGAGCTATTATTTCAACTGGGGAATTAAAGTATTTTCTACGCGAGTTTAAGTGGGTGCCCAAGTGATTCCAGCTCATCCTCTGAAGATCGTTGATTTAACATCGTCCGGGGCAGCGTACGAGAAGAGCATCATTGAGCCAAGAGGAAGCCAGATTTGGAGTGTGTGTGCGATCAGAGTGAATTTAAACTAGTGGTAACTCTAGTTGCAGAATGCTGAGCACATACAATGAACGTACGAATAAATGGCTGCATGATATCAACATAGATCGATAGTTATATAAATGGACGTGAATTAAGTACGTTTTATTAAAGACTACACCAAAAAAATCAAAGGTTTGAACATTGCAAACCCTGAAGACTTTTCCTGATGAAAAAATGCAAAAAACTGCATCCAAGTGCATCTAACTGCATTATGACGCCGAACCACAAAAATACACGCAGCCCAAAACACACGGAAGGAATAAATGAAAAAAAATGCAAAAAACTGCATCCAAGTGCATCCAACTGCATTATGATGCCGAACAACAAAAATTGCACATTGACTGATACCCACATTCTAAGATCTGTGAAATTAAAAATTCTCACACCAAACTACAATAATTTTTTCAATGTTATTGAAGAAAAATGCAACTTTCATTAAAAGTTCATACAAGTGCATAAGGGGTGACAATGCAGATACCGATTAGACAATCAGCACTCCATCTGACAAAAATAATCAGAACCCAATAAGTTTTATGCAAATCGGCCTACCCGTTCACGAGAAACCGTTGACACAAAAAGTTGATAAAAAATGCGAAGCTGCAGGTAGAACGATTTCGCTATGCTCAGCATTAATAAATTTATCCAAGTAATTTAATAATTATAAAAATATTTTAACACATGTTATTATTTCAATCAACCCCTTCTAACCACTTCTGTGACAAAAAATCATAAAATATAAAAATTATGTGATATTCGTTACCTCGGATATCACAGAGGGATCAACTGTTTTAAGTGAGTTATCTGGATTTAATAGCTTGATCCTCAACCTCCTCGGAGAAGTAAGTTGAAGAACAAAAGATCAATGAATTATTGATAACCGCATCCAAGCTGCAATTTTCACGAGCAATTACCCATCGCAACAAAACAATTTACCCATCGCATTATTCATTTTAGAGAAAGGGAGAGAGAGACCAAACCGAGAATTTCTCCTGATTTCACGAGCGATTACGAACGCGATTCGCGAGATCAGATCTGTTTTAGCTATCGTAAGATGAGCATTGTGCTGCGTCACTAGCAAGATCCATAAAGATTGGACAAAATCGAAAGATATTTGACACCGAGGCATTGGAAATTGACATTCAGTGGTGCGAGCAGACGTCGTTCTTGTACAACGGTCGTGGGCCTCTTTTGTAGGTGTCGACTTTTTTGCGCGGTTACTTTCCGTCGGTTCTTTTTGCTCTCACTCTGATGCTGCTACGCGCATAACATTTGGAACATCCAGAAATATATTAATTTACACATGGCAAATTTTCGTTCTTTTACGTGGTTTCCAAGTTGCCTACTAATCTACCTAGTTAGAACTCAGCTACGTAACCCATGCCCTCACCAGCTCTTCAATTTTATACTAGAGTTTATTAAAATTCTGCAATTTTGAATGGTTTGATAAAAATTAAGACTCTCTAATTAAATTTAACTAAGTTCAATAAATAAAAAAAACATCAGCACATAGGACCTGAAATATAGTGTTAGATAAATTATTCTAACATCTTTTATTTTCAAATCCATGATATAAAAATTTGCATCTCAAATTGGAGCTTAATATAAGTTTTGGTTGTTATTGACGCTTTGATTGTTGAGGACGCTGACGAGGCCTCGATATATTGCTTTCCTTTACCAACGAATTTGATGAATGAAAAAAATAATTTACTAAAATTATTCATAAAAAATTCATAAATTTATAGTTACATTTACGTAAATTAGTGAAAATTGGTGTACCATAACACTGCGATTTATGATTTACGATTTTAGACACGTGCGCGAAACTATACAAAGACTCGAATTATTATTTCACCGATCAGCGCGGATAAACACGCAACGCACTAGTGAGAGGCAGAGATGCCGAGATACATGACTCTACAGTGATCGTTTCATAGACACGAGCGCCGAGTTACTGCTCACCCGTACTGTGCGTGTTGGAGTAGAAGCGAGCAAACAGTCGCTCGACACTACCTAGCGTCGAGCAATCACAGCGCGAGAAGTAAACAGGCGCTACCGAGACTAAAAACCAACGATTATCGAGCTCGCTGGCTCGCTCGTTTTTCACGGATTCACTAGCCTACCCAACGAGCCATAAGACTTTACACATCAGTTACACATCAATATTTTATAATAATGTAAACACTGAATATTACCTGATCGGCTCCAGCATCTAATAAAAATTTGACCATTTTTAGATGTCCTTTGTAACAGGCCAAGGTTAGGGCAGATTCTTTGAACTCATTCGAATGAGTGTTGATACCAGCACCAAATTTAAGTAAAATTTCAGCAACAGGTACGTGACCAGCACTCGCAGCTTCCATTAGAGGCGTATGGCCATTTTCGTTGTGATCTTCAACGTTTGCACCTGCATTTAATAGAGCTTCAACAACTTTCACATGTCCACCAGCACAACCATACATAAGTGGTGTATTTCCTGAAATATGATTATTATTATAGTACAGTTAATGAGTTTAGCTGGAATAGAAAAATAACAGCAGTTATATTGTCGATAAGTTTAGAATTTTTAGATTTTAAAATTATTAAAAGTTATACAGGGTGCTACAAAAGTATGGAAACCCCTGGAAATATCGCAGAATATGCGTTAAAAAAAAATCAACGACCCTATATCCGACGTATTTTTCGACGAGGAATCCGATGGTGACCTTGAATTTGACCTTGAACATAACCTTCAAGCTACAGCGACCCAAAAATCGATTTTTCAAATGGAAACCCCCATTTTTTATTGCAGATTTGGAAAGAGCGCAAAATTTTACGTTGAAACGTGTATTTTGTTTTTTTTTTCAAGGTCATTTTAAGGGCGTTACAGACGCAAATAAAACCCCAATTTAACCTAAAATTAAGTTCGAGTAAGGGTTTTTTTCTAACTGTACCACCTCCAAAATGACCTTTAAAAAAAAACAAAATACATAGTCGAACGTGAAATTTTTTGCTCTTTTCAAATCTGTTATAAAAAATGGGGGTCACCGTGCGAATAATCGATTTTTGGTTCACCGTAGCGTTAAGGTTATGTTCAAGGTCAAATTCAAGGTCACCATTGAAAAAAGCGAGAAAATTTTACGTGTAAAATATGTATTTTATTACTTTTTTCAAGGTCATTTTAGAGGCGGTACAATTAGAAAAAGTCTTTACTCGAACATAGTTTTAGGTTAAATGGGGGTTTTATTTGCGTCTGTAACGCCTTTAAAATGAACTTGAAAAAAAAACAAAAAACCTGCAATAAAAAATGGGGGTTTCCATTTGAAAAATCGATTTTTGGGTCGCTGGAGATTGAAGGTTATATTCAAGATCAAATTCAAGGTCACCATCGGGTTCCTCGTCGAAAAATACGTCGGATATAGGGTCGTTGATTTTTTTTTAACGCATATTCTGCGATATTTCCAGGGGTTTCCATACTTTTGTCGCACCCTGTATATTATTGGCCCCGAGCGTTCACACAAGAGTGATTTCGCTTAATTGCACCGTGCGGCGACGCGCTAGGACACTTGGTGTGAAATGCTTCATATATATGGGGATATTCAAAATAGTTTCTGATACTTTAGCCACTCAAGTATATCACCCTCGCAAGAGCATTAAATATTAAAAAATCATGGGATTTACTCATATAAGTAATTCCTCAATATTATATGTGTTAAATCGAAGTTGCACAACAAAGGACACAAAAATGTTAAAGTGCAATTAGAAATGGATTTTTCAAGTTATTCAAGAAAATTATCAACTAAAAAGAGTACCATAACACCTTTTTATGTGTAGTTTTCTTCAGAATTTGAATTATCCAATTTTTAACAAGTGAGCAAAGGAATTTTTTCAAATACATATGACTATTTACTAAAAAATGAATTAATGGGGATCGCTTGCCGATATAAATAAAAATATCAATTGTACTTTGCTAGGAAACTGAGCGATTAATTTGACAAAAAATTGTTTTTTCTCCTTTCCTTCTCACATAAAAGCAGAAGCGAGTAACAACAGATCGTTCTCTATGACAGAATACACTTTTTAATAATAATATATAGCACTCTAACCTAAAAATCGCATCTTTGACGCTAGTTTTAGGCTCTTGTGGTATAAAATATTGTATGCAACTTTTGTGAATAAACTTTTTCAGCAAAGTTCGTTACAGCATATCCACATCCGTTGTAAAAAAAATACTATTATCAAAATCAAATTAAAATTTTTCATTTCCTTGTAATATATTAAACTTTATAATAATAACACTTGCAATATTTAAACATTAAATTTTGTTTAAGACTAACCTGATGTTGAATGAGCATTTATTTCAGCACCGTGGTTTATAAGTAAATTTACAATATCGACATGTCCAGCGATTGCAGCTTCCATTAAAGGTGAATTGTCACTTTTAATTCGACGATCCTCGTTACCATCATTCATGTTGACAAATTAACTGAAATATTTCAAGATCATTTGAATCGGTTACAACTATCAGTTTTTTAAGAAGTTATATGAGTTTTTATGAACTAAAATAGTACATTTTACACCTGGGGGGAGTGAAAAACTAGAAAGTCTCAAAGCACGCGTTTTTATTAGTCGAGACTCGGCCGTCTATACGATATACCTATCAAACGAATAGCACTAAGACCAAAACAAAAAATATGTCCAATTTTGGATGGGGAAAATCACAGGCTTCCATAAAACTAATATAAGCAATAAAAAAATCTCAAATGTCAGGTTCAAATAGATGAATAGTAAACCAAAGTGAAAAAAAAAATTAAAGAGGCCATTTCGATCGTAAAAACGCGGAAAAGAATTGAAGATCGACATCTAACAGTACCTGATTAAAGAAGGCGCGTAAATACGTCTTCTATCGCGTAAGCTATATTAAAAAGAAGATTCTTTATTAACAAGCCTTTTTAAAATTCATAAATAGAATAAAAAGTCAAGCGGGCAAAAATACATAAAAATTGAATGATAGATGAATAACAAAAAGAGTATGTCCAGAGCTGATTGACATTTGTCTTTAACTATAACTGGCTTTTAATGTTGATCAGTCAAGTCAATTTAATTTTTTTTTATTCTTATAAGTTTTACATTGTAAATCATTATATTACTACAAAATAGTTTTAATTATCCTACTGAATTTTTATTGAAAACTAATTTTATGCATCAAAAAATGTTATATAGGAGCTAGTAAAAAATTTGTTTTAAATCAAAGGTAAAGATTAGAAGACACTTGCTTATGAGCTATTGTCCTCTATAACATTGTTAGATCATATCCTACATTGTAGGATAAAAACTTAGCATCATTTGAAAGTTTATTGAGATACCTTTCTCAACAACATATATATAATAAAAAAAATTAAAGTGTAAAAGTTTTCACAATTTTGGAAATAATTTGCAAAAAGCATAATCTATATTCTAATTTGAATACTCATAACAACCAAGAGTCTAATACAAAAAATAAAGTTGCCTATCAATTAGTGGCAAGAGTATTCTTTAAGAATATAAATTGTCATCATAGTCAACCACCATTTCTTGGCCGGTATCATTTGTAATTTATTTAAATTGAAAAAAAAAAATTTAACTAATATAATTGTAACTAACAATGTATCAATAATGCAACACAAAATGGTTTTTTGTTTATTATTAATAGGTAAAAATTTACAAAACATATTCACATCTTTAAATTTTGAATTAAAATTTATTATAAATGTTATTCAAGACTATTTACTAATAACACTTATATACACAACTTAAAAAATAGCGCAACTAGGTCATATATCAAAAAATATTGTAGCACCTAGCTGGCTAAGTAAAAAAAAATTTTGAAAAAATTATTGGTAAAAAAATATACAACAAAATAAAAAAATAAAAAAAATTTTTTTTCAACAATCAAACTAAGCATAAATTTGACTGATTTAAATTTCAAAAATATAGGAATTGTTCGCAAAATCATAAGGAATTTGAAAAAAAGTTTTAGCTTAAAAAATATTAGCATTCAATTTTAGACTTGACTCAGTTAAAATACTAAAATTTTATGACTCCATAAAAGCACAACTTACGAGTGTTCTAATCTCATTTTTCACCTAGATATTTAAGAAGTGTCGTAACAAAAAAGTACTTTAAAGTCTGTGATGGAAGGAATTACAGAAAATGTCATAAAATTTAGAAACAAGTGACAGTGAATGCAGTATGTTTATTTACATTCAACTGTAATGCCTTCTAATCAATTGAAAAGAAAAATCTGTTTTATTTGGTTATCTACATCTACATAATTCTAATGATTCAAATTTATATGATTCAGAATGATACAAACAATATATAATTGAAAAAATGTCAAATTGCTTATAATCCCAGTAATAATGAAATCAACATGATTTCTGATTCATTTATTCATTCATTTTAAAAAAGTGGTTAATGAATGATAAATATTCCATCACTTACAATGTTGTACAACGTTTTGAAATATATAGAATACAATATGTGAAATTGTAATTAGTATTGTAAATTTTTTAATTATGTTGTGAAATTTGATTTAATGACACATGTTTAAGCTAATACCTGATATTTTTTTTTAAAACATTGGCTAAAGCTTTTGATTTTATTATTAGATTGATAGTTAGCGTAACAATAAGCATGAGTGACCCAAGCAAAATTATTTTCTAATTGCCCATTAATATAAAAACAATATTTGTTAATATATTTTGAAAAACATTAGAAATTTTGGTTAAATAATGTTATTTGCATGAACCATTGGAGTTAAGGCACAATTTTTACATAAATAATCATTTCATAATCATGTACAAAGCATAGAAAGACACATTTTTGACACAATTTGACTTGAGTAAATGATAGCACCATACCTCGTTGAAGCACAGGAAAAAATTTCAAGTTATATCTTGTTGTCTTCAATCCAAATTTAATCAAACAATATGCATTTACTTAAACCATATCAAATCGGAAACGCGATATATTCTATTAAAACACAACAGACTTCACAAGACTTTTTATCAACCACTCACACTTTTAAACGATTTGATATTAGTTTCTACCAACTTCTTATATCAAATAAGTAGCGTAAAAAACAGCTTAATCAACACAAGTTTTACTACAATTATTTTTAATAAATAATTCTAGAATCATTAAAACATCTATTATTTGTTCAATGAAAATACCGATGTGTGACACAAAGCCCTCAGAATTAAGGTTCTTCTACAAATATGTATGCATGCTTCAAACTTGTCGGTCGGGGTGTAAAACAAAAAATACTTATTTTTATTAAAACGTTAATTGGTATTATATACAAAAGTTTAAAAGAATAAAGATAAATACTATGTTGCAATTCTATTTAGATTTACTATTTCGATGGACATAATGATTTGATTTTTCATAAAAATTGCACACTAAAATAAATGTGCAATTATAAATTACATTTTACAAGCGCAATTTACAAAAATGAGTCTTGTAGGTATGAAATTATTTCATCCCGCATCGAGTAAAACTGTCATTAATTAGACACCAATTAGTTTTCGACCACTGCGAGATAAATGTTTTTAAAGCCCGTTTTAAAAAAAACGGTAGTCAACAGTAGTTTAAAAGAATAGCTGTGTTCATTGTAAATTTCCATAAAAATTGAGAATTAGACTTTAATTTCGGCATGACAGTAGAAAAATTGTATTAAATTAAACCGATAAATTAGATCTATTTCAAAATCAGGAGTCTCAAAGATGCTCAGCACTTATACTATACTATACATTTAAATTTATAAAAAAATGTGGTTATAAAGCGTTTTAAACATTTTTAAAATTAATATGTGCTTTATTGTTCAAAAATGCAATAATTAGGCCATTGGCGAACAAACATTTGATATTAGTTTTAAGGTATAAAAATTTACAATACTACCACTACGAGCGTGAGCATCGCTCTCACAGGTAAAGCATCCGACCTGCCTGAGTCATAACTGCTGTAAGAGTGTGAACACAGTATATATAATTTCAGGTGAAAAATTGCATTACATTATATATATTGTAGTCAGACCTTTACAATATCAGGCATAATAGTACATTGTTGATTGTTGCAGTTGTCAAGAACGCTGCTATGAATCACAGCATTCTTCATAATATTTGAACATCTAATTATAAAAAATTAAAGTTAATTTAAATTAATCGCGTGTTCGATTACAATTTTATTTATAATTACTATGAATAAATCTCGTGTTGAAAAAGTGGCAACGGTATGTACAGCCATATCGTTTATATTTTTGCTTATTGCATTCACCACGCCCAACTGGCTTGAAACTGACGGAAAGTTGGAAAAGCCAAAATTCGAACAACTCGGTAATGAACAAAGTTAATTTATGTATATTTAAGTTTAAACATAGAATTAGAATGATATGCTTTTACCATTATTCCATTTAATGGTGTTTTAGGATAGTAAATAATGATCAATTATTGAAACTGATTATTAAAACAATTTTTGAAATTATTGAGTATTCAATTTAATCTACATTGTGTAACTACTTTCAGTTATTTTTCAATTTTCATGAAAATCCATACATACATTTTAACAGTGTAAAAAGCAATGAGCCTTTTTAATTAATAATCATTTGCTTGATTGTTTATGGGTCAAATTTGTTCAATACAATTTAAAAAAATTATTTATTGTCATAGATTTTATAATAGAGATTTTATTTATACCAAACATATTACTGATAGATAAAATTGTAATGTTTATGCCAAATAGTTTAATACCACTAGAAAACTATTTACCTATTACTTCATTCTATAAGTTACAAAAAGAACAAACATTTAGTTGATGGAGGTTTATTTGAGTATGTGTTACTTAGTTCAATAAACTAGATCAATGATATATGTTAGCATAATAAGTATATTTATTTGTTTCTCATTTAAGAAAAAACATTTTAATTAAAATTTCAATATTTTTTGCTACTTGCTCTTTGTAGATCAATTTTACATTCATATGTAGATTCAAATTTTTTTGATGATTGTAATTTTAAGATTAATTTTTTAAACCCAGTGGTATTATAACTAAAATCATTTAAAAATATACTGATAAAAAATTATTTATACAAGAAGTTAAACAATTTATGGGATTGTGGTGGGTTTACAATCTATATTTTTATAATTTTTAAAAATTCTATTCATACCCTGGAATTAAAAATGAGTCCAAATTTTAATAATTTTCTTATCATATACTTATACATGTATTAATACTTAAAATACTTACACTTTTTGAGTCTCTAAAAACAATCAGATTCCAAAACTTTCCATAATCTCACCATCGACCCTGAAATTTAATTACATTTTTTTTACTCTTTCTTTATTTTAATTTTAAAAAATAATCAATCCATTTAAACAAACCTGTATTACTAATATTTCAACTATGAGAATGATTTATTTCATTATCATTTCATATCATTTATTTTATTTATAATTTCAGGTTTATGGCAAATTTGTTTCAAAGAATTTCAAGATGTCAGGCACTGGTATGACTACGAGTACAGAGGATGTTCATGGATTTTCAAAGAAGACTCCAAAATCATTTACGAAACGACATTACCAACATTTTTTCGAGCGACTCAATTCTTTTTCACATTATGCATTACGTTTCAATTATGTGGCATATTTTTGGCAATACTTTGTTCATGTTATTCACGACAACAAAAGAAATATAATGTATTAATGTGGTGTATTGGAATAAGTTTCACTGTAGCTGCTATGTGTGGAATTGTGTCTGTAATAATATTTGGAGCTAAAGGCGATGGTAGAGATTGGATGCCTAATTGGGAGCACAATGATGTTGGTTGGTCATATGCTTTAGCTGTTGTTGGAAGTTTTATATTATTAGCAGGTGGAGTTTTGTTTCTAATTGAGGCTAGAAGGTTCGCAAAGAAAAAAGAAAAATTTTTGAACGATGACAGTCAATTTCATAGTAAAAGTTAGTGATTTAGAAACATGTAGATACTGTACTTTAACAAAGCATGTAAATGTAATTTCCATTTTTTTATTATAAAATAAAATATAAAAAAAACAATTACTACATTTTTCAATTCTTGTAAGAAAAATCCCAATTGTAAAAACTGCTTAAATTTTCATGGAATAAATACACGCAGAATTATTAATCAATTTGTGTAGAAAACAAATTATCAACGTGGATGATACAATATACTCGTCAGTCAAACTTTTGACGTACGTTTTGAGGTAAGTTCAATCGAAACAATCATGCGGATATTCATGTGCAGATCTTGGTATTAAATTGTAAGCCATTTTTTTAAGGAGGTACCTCCGTCGAAGAATTATAAGATGCCCTGTTTAAAAAAAATCGCTGGATTTCCAGTTGAAAAATCGAACAGGATTTGACTGGAAATTGAGCTCGATTTGACTGGAAATCGAGCTGGATTTGACTGGAAATCTAGCTCGAGTTTTGAAAATCCAGCTGGATTTCCAGTCAAAAATCTAGCTCGATTTTTGACCTGAAATCTAGGTCAAAAGTCAGAGTTAAAAGTCGAGCTAGATTTCAGATCAAAAATCAAGTTAGATTTCAGGTTAAAAATTGAGCTAGATTTCAGGCCAAAATTCGAGCTGGATTTTCAAAACTTGAGCTCGATTTCCAGTCAAATACAGCTCGATTTCCAGTCAAATCCTGCTCGATTTTTCAACTGGAAATCCAGCGATTTTTTTTAAACAGGGAGAATCGAACCAAATTACGCGAACATGCTCATTTTTATAATAGAAATGCACTGTAAAAATTTTGCGCAATTTCACTACTTAGTTTAAGAGTTATGAATAAAACATTTCTAAATTGTTTCTCATGCAAGTGACGATAATTGTGTACATTTGATAGCATATCTCATAATTTATATGACGGATTTTCGTGAAATTTTTTGAGACATTCAATAAACTATCGCAGTACTTCGTGTTAAAGTTTTGTTAACTTTTACTACGTAAGTACTGTGCAATTAATTGAAAACTATTAATAAATGAATATTCTAGTGACATTCAGAGCAAATCTCGGGCGACGGTCAACGAGCGACATAACCTGCATACAAAAGCTAATCAATGTAGTATGTGTAATGTGAACAACGAGCAGATGCGCCTGCCTAGGGACTATTTAGTTAGGTTAGTTCTAGTGATATTCGTCATACGAGCGACTATGAAAACTTGACTAGCGTAGTACTCGGAGGTACCTC
>CACVKI010146104.1:3391-14042 GCA_902732785.1 Trichogramma evanescens | reverse complement strand
TGACGTTTAGCTACCTGAATAAATGTTTTCATTTTTTTGAGCCTTATTTTATTCTGGCAGCTTCCAATGAGGTGAGAGTTGATATACACAGTGTTGGAACATCATATTTTATCATTTTAAAACCAAAGTAGACTCGATATCGCATTTTGGAGCTCGCACAGGTGGACTTGGTCGGTTTGACCAGTCACCGTTTGTCACGAAATGGACTTAGTCGGTTTGGCATTGTGCTGTACCAAGCGATAGACTCAATTTTCGGACTTTCTGGCATTCGCACATCAAAGTTTACACTAAACATAGATGTTTTACGTCATAAACTCGATTTCGAAAAAAATGGAGTTGGTCGGTTCTCCCTTTCCACCACAGATATTATATATTATAAAGCCCCCGTGTATCACAAGTTTAAAATGGGAAGCCCAAGTCTAGCACGACGGAATCCCTTGCAGGATATAAGAGCGAAAAAGAAGCAGATGGAATTAGATGCATTAAAATTCGATAAAAATAAAGAGCTCGTTGAGACGATTTGTCAATACAGCCGTCAAAAACATTCGAATTTACCCGCGTGCAAACGGGTATTAATCAGCTGACATAAGAAAATATAATATGAATAAGCAAAGGCGAAATTGATTATCGTTACAGCGTGCTTTGTTTATAAAATAAACACGTCGAATGGAATAGAGTCGGAGCTCAGTCAGTTTCGCTATTTATAGTATACCGGATAGAACATAAACACATAATATTCGTTCAACCAAAATGCCTAAACAAGTGAAAAATCCGAATCAACGATTTTATGTTGTTCGCGATTTTGTGGGTAATTTAAAGAAAACAATTGCCCTTGAGTCAAGAGGACGGGCGCCTGGATTCACTGCACCAACAGAAGTGTCTTCGATGGGCCCGGAGCCGCCAGGAGAAGGCTGTACGAATATCGTGAGCCACTGTGACGACGATAGGTTACAAGGACGAGCTCCTGGACTCACTGCACCAACAGAAATGTCTTCGATGGGCCCGGAGCCGCCAGGAGAAGGCTATACGAATATCGTGAGCCAATGTGACGACGATAGGTTACGATGATTCGGCTTCCAGGGCTGATTATGAGTGCGCAACTTCATTGATTGATATGAAATATTCGCAGTCGGAATTATAGATGTTTAACTTAAGGGGTCCTCCCTCCTCCAAATTGAAAACATTCTTTTTTCAAAGATTTTATTTTAATATAATAAACCAACGTATCTTAATGAAACTTTTTATACATACTTTATTGACCTTATACTACATAAAAAAACTTTTTTATAATTTTTTGCCACCCAGTGTCGTCTGCTAAAATTATTTCAAAAAAATACGAAAAACCCACGTCGGGAACGATAAAGAAAATACCATTAATTTTATCACCCTGAAATTTTAACACAATAATCTGTCCATGTTACTGCTCAGAATGAACTAGAATGGACATAATCGGCTATGTCATAATAGCAATGTCGGGCTTTCTCTGTATTCGGCTCGCATACATACGCGAGTACACATACTATACGCGAGATACATACATGTGCGGGTCTGATCTAATGCGTCGGTGCGTGTCAGCCGCTTGCACTCACACATACATTCAAGAGACAGTTGGGCCTATGTGTGCTGACGTATGCCTATACCAGCCTCGCGTAACATAGTGTACATCTTGGCTGTACCGCCTTTTCGCTCGCAAGATCATGCTTCATGCGTGTGTACGTTCGCCGGTCTAATTTTCATCATTTTTTAAATTATTATATTTTAATTTTACGATACTTAATACTAGGTTATTGGTATATAACACTTCGATAACGATCAATGTAAAAGTCGCATTTTTAACGTCTTCTGAAATCGCATTTAATTATAAATATATTAAACAAAAAAAAAATTTTTTTAAGAGACTCAAGACATATTTTGTCGACTGCAGACGGAATTCGCGGAAATCCTCCTTTTTAGTAACAGATTCTATTCGTGATATACATATATAGAAGAAAAACCTATAGAAAGTTACTATTTTCATTTTTTACAATTTTGGCGTAAAAGTTTTTCTAGAAAATTAAAAAATTTTTTTAGAAGTTAATTCTCCCTCTTAAAAAATTAGGGATATTTTTTGAAACTTTTTAGAGTTTTATTTTCTATATGTTGTTACGATTAAAAAAACATATATGAAACATAAGTAGGTAAAATAATTAGAAAGTGTAAGCCTAGCAAAGTAGGGGCGTGATCTATACATAGCCATGTGCTATTGAATTTATGATTTTTATTCGTTACTATACATAATTCGCATTACTTTCATTTCCTATAGATTGGCCTCTTTTACTCTCAAATGTAGATCGTTGCGTATGTATATTCAGTACACGTTACGACGTTGCAGTGTAAGAAGCTTCGCTGAACTTACGATTTTCACTCGTTAATGTACATAGCTTGAATTACTTTCATCTCTTATAGTTTCGGTCATGTGTTTTTTCACTCTCAAATACAGATCGTAGTGCATGTATAGTCAGTACATAATATGACGTTGCAGTGTCAGCAGCAGAGGAAGATTCGTCCATCTACTGTAGCAAGTGATTAAAAGTTAAAAAATATTTCATATTACAAGTGACTGTCTATTGTGTGTGAGTGTGCAAAACGATGGCCAGGACATTCGACGATCCCGTTATGAAAGAACTGAAAGAGACACCACTCAAAGAAATTGAGAGGCTCCTCTGGAAATCTATGATTTTAATGGAAGAAGACAAGTATGATAGAATATGTACAGTATTCATTGGCAAGTTAATGCCTGAGATGGGCTACAAAGACGAGCCCGACTTCGACGAAGAAGGCAAGCCTATTTTACTTCGTACCACAGCATTACATCACTTAGCTAGACGCAAATCACCCATTGAGGATACGAAGCTCCGCGGGCTTTTCAACATTTACAATAGGTTTGATTTGAATTACATCGACGATTTGGGTATTACACATTTCCATGTGGCCTGCATTTATGGCTGTGAAGACGTCGTCCAACAATTTCTTGATCTCGGGCAGGATCCTAATTACCCGATTCGAAAAATAGATCATTCGCCATTACACTTGGCTTTGGAATCGAGTCGTAAGGAGGTAGCTGAATTGCTGCTGAGAAGAGGCGCCGACCCGAATTCGGCCACCTCGAACGGATGGACAGCTCTGCACTTCGCTTGTTGTAGGACAGACATGATGGATATTTTATTCGAGGCCAACGAGAAAAAACATCGGACGATGCCACTCGATGTCCAGGACGAGTTCGGCACCACACCATTGCACTGCGCACTGGGCTACGACAACTCGAAGGCGGCTGAATTGCTGCTGAGAGGAGGTGCCAATCCGACTTTGGTCAATGTAGAAGGATCGACCCCTTTGCACATTATTTGCAGCAGATTACGCGATGGAGATTTGGCGGAAGTGTTCTTTAAGATAAGCAAAGAACTCGATCAGACGGTGCAGATCGAAGCTCTAGACAAGTTTGGTCGGACACCGTTGCAATTAGCCGTAGCGAATATATTGACGTATACCGTAGACATTCTGTTGAATCATGGGGCTGATCTGTCAAGTTTTGTTTTTCCCGATGACAGTTACTTTGGCGACGTAGTTGACCCGCCGCCGGGGTTTGAAATTTGGGCTAATTTTGAATTGAGACTAGCATCTGGTGCTCTGCTCATCGTCGAACGCCTTGAGAGAAGTGGATACGAACTGGACCGAAACGACGCCTTGACGATCATGAAATTTTTTGCCAAATATGGATTGTTCGAGAAATCGTCAGATCTTGAAAAACATTGGTACGACGACGAAGAGTTTGCAGAAAAAGCGAAGAAGATAATGGTAAAACCAGGTCTGTCGCTTCACGATTTGACCCGATTATCACCTAAAGAGGCGAAAAAACAAATCACAATCAAGGAATATTTTGATTTCTCAATCTCGTTGGAGTTCAACGGAAAGCATAAAGAGGCTTGTTTAGTGCATCTGTGTGAGAATCTATCAAGAGATTTTTTCTTGTCCTGGGCAATGGATCCTTTCATGGAGTCGACGCGCTATCGGCTGCCACTTCTTTGCTGTGATATGATCTTCGAACACCTAGACAACGAAGATTTATTTAATATTTGCATGGCGGCTACAAGTCAAAGATCGTAAAAGAAATAAGCATATTCGCAGTATTTTTAATGTCTGTCATTCGTAATTTTTGTATAGTTTCAATGTCATTCAAATAAATACATTTTAAAAATGAATTTTGACTTTTCAATTGTAAAACACATGATCATTTGATTTGTGATAATTCAAAATTTATATTCATTTCCTGCGCCACCTATTTGAGACAAAATTTATCATTGCACACATCAAAAATGTAAATTTAAAAAAAAATAACATGTTTCAGCGTATTGCGTTACCACCAAACATATGGAATATGAGAACTCGTGTTCTATGCATAGCATTTCTTTTACCCAAATTCAATGACCAATCACTGCAGGTTTATTTCGCTGACATGATCAGGCCATCGCTTTTTCGAGTAAGGATTATACTACAGTCCCATTGAAAAAGTTCAAATACTCAAAAACAAGTAGAATACCCAAAAAATTATCGAGATTCCGAGTCCATAAATTACGTAATCACTTTTTTCACGATTTTTGACCCCTCCCTCCCCCATGTAATCAACAGTAATCTTTTGATCATCGCCGAGTCCGAATTCCGACCGAGTGCGTCGAGCGAGCCACCCGGGACATTATTCGTGCCATTACATCGTGACTTCCCGAAGAAAGTCATTGCCGAGCCCGAATTCCGACCAAGTGCGTCGAGCGAGCCACCGGGACGATATTCGTGTGAAAACATCTTGACTTCCCGAAGAAAGTCATCGTCGAGTTCGGATACCTACCTGGTGTGTGAGCGGGCTACCCGGGACGATATTTGTGCGAAAACATCGCGACTTCTCGGAGAATGTTTGATATATGCGACATATGCGCGACAGCGCGTATGTATACAACACACACATGCAATGCGTATGAGGTGTGACCACTTTTTAGGTGTGAACATTTTTTATGCTTCTCACTTTAGTAATGTTGTTTTTATCGAAAGTCGTAAACTTTTCGAAAATTCGAATATCTCATATCGATAGGTTTTTTTCCAAGTAATCTGATGGGCTTATCAGATTCTCGATATCTCTTATCAAATTCAAATGAGAGCGAAAAGAAAGTTGGCGGAAAGGTTTGCGCTGTATATGAGTAGCGGCGTGTCGTCACTTAGTTCCTGTCATACTTGCCATACTCCTCGATATAGGCTTGCGGAATTGTTTGGCGAGTGGAAGATCTCATCGACGTATATATGATACGGACACGTCGATGGGTATGTAACGGCGAAGCGCCCCAATGAAAATCTGCATTCGATGCCAGTGATGGCAGTTGGTCGACTTTTTGCCCTGGCAATCGTTTGAATCGACTTGGACAGTGTTTATAGTTGATTTACCGCGAGTTCCAATATGTTTGAGGACGATTCTTTCATCGCTGTCACAGCATCGGTTCGAAATAATATACAGAAGAAAATTAAATTTGAACTCAATTACAAACCCGTCGTAGAAAATAACGAAGTGAAAAAACTGAAATTGAATAAAAACTAAACATCAAGCAAATTAGTGAATTTAATTATTTTTAATTTATTCATTTGAATGATTACGTTAAATACTCGACATTTAAAATAACACTAGATATTGCAAAAGAAAACAATCACAAGCTTTGGCCTATTCAAGTACGCCATACATGTTCGTTCGTGAATGATTCGTCGATTATTATGTCGCAGATCTCAAACGACAGGCGGTGATGCGTCAGTTTCCAAAAACAAAATCCAAGTTACATATAACTGTGATATTACGCCGTATAAATATAGTGCGCGAACCACCGTGAATCGGTCTATATTCCTAAATCATTATCACCCTCGCTCGCTCGTATTTTTTTTCACGGATTAAACCTCCTCGCATATACCCAAACGGCCTACGCTAAGTGGAGTTTCACTTCGAAATCCAGCAGTGGCGCAGCGAGATATATACGAGAATTTTGTTGGCATAAAAAATTGAGTGCGAGAAAGGGGCAAAAGGAAACGGTACGCCCTAAAATATGCGAATCGCCAATGGGTATATTCGTTTGTAATGGCTCGTCTCTCTCTCTCTCTCTCTCTCTTCTTATGCAGAGACTTAGCGTCAGGGCTCGTTATATCGCATGCCTTCTGCGCGGCTCGCAAAGTGCTTTGGGCGACTCGCGCGCGCGCCTACGGACCCGTGTGCGCTATATATATATATATGCAGTATACACAGCAACAACAACAACAACAACAACAACAATGCCGAGCTTCCACGAGTCTACTTCTTTGCACGTCGTATACATATAGGCGATGCGAAGGAAAAAAAGGGCAGCGCATTATTTTCTCGCACTCCCTTTCTCTCCTTCCTTTGCTTCGCAATTGCTGCACGCGCGCGCGCGCGGCCTTATCCGCGAGATACGAGCGTATACAGTATGTATGCAATATACATATGTGTGTAAATGAGCGAGTGATATCGAGAAATGAAGGAAAATCAGGAAGACTGTGCATGGATTTTTTGTCGTTCACGTTTTGCGACGCGATTGATTGTGAAAATTGGAAAATTGTCGAGGAGCGTCGTGCGCGCACAGCAACAAACGAAGCAATTTTTCGTTTTATTTTTCTCACTTGTAAATATGTATTTTCTCCATTCGATTTAAAATCTAATGCAACGAATTTCTCACTGTATGTGAGAGTCAATGCTTATGAAAGTAGTGACGATTCAGCGTCGGCGTTAGTCACTATACAGAGCTCGAGCCACTTTCATCGATTGAATACATGGAAAAACTGACCCACGGCTGCGAGCCGTGCAAGATATTCACGCACCATGTGTAGCCGTGCGTGCTCATGAAAAAGCCGTGCATGCACAGGAAAAAGCCGGGCATGAGCAGCATCGCCCATCGCGCTCGCCTTCACGCGACGGTCGCATAGCACGGCAGTTATTGTCGAAATTACTTATTTTTTAACTCGCTGGAAAACCTCCTAAACCTACTTAAAAAAAATATGTGACCTATGATTTCAATTGGAAATTTTCTCAGCTTTCTGATGGTGTGCTCAGATTTTCCGAAAAATCTATTTTTCCCCGCGAAAATTAAA
This sequence comes from Trichogramma evanescens, assembly GCA_902732785.1. NCBI lineage: Eukaryota > Metazoa > Arthropoda > Insecta > Hymenoptera > Trichogrammatidae > Trichogramma > Trichogramma evanescens. The sequence goes on along the minus strand of CACVKI010146104.1, from coordinate 6,875 downwards.
AAAATAAGCTTTTAACATTAAATATATTAAAAAGCGCAATTTTAAGATTTTTTATAATAGTCTAGATCGAAAGCTGAGGAAATTTCCCATCGATGTGCAAGTTTTCATAGTGTGAAAATAATTAATCCTTATTAAAACACAGCGATAAACGTGTAAAAACGCGTTTTTACACATTCATCGATGTAGTTCAGCTAGTAAAAAAAAAAATGAATCATTTGTAAAATATGTATTTAAATGAAAATTTTCTCAGCTTTCGATTTAGACTATCATAAAAAATCTTAAAATTACGCTTTTTAATATATTTAATGTTAAAAGTTTATTTTTTTAATTTTCCAGGAAAAAATAGACTTTTCGGAAATTCTAAGCACACCATCAGAAAGCTGAGAAAATTTCCAATCGAAATCATATGTCACATATTTTTTTTTAAGTTTAGGAGGTTTTCAAGCGAGTTAAAAATTAAGCAATTTCGTCAAAAAGTGTCGTGTGACCGCCGCGTTGGGTCGCTGCTGCTCATGCACGTCTTTTTCTTGCGCATGAACCTGAAACTCATGCTCTCAACGAGCACGGCTCACAGCTCGGCTGTTCCAGCTCGGCCAGTTTTTCCGTGTAGCTTCGAACACTGCGTTCTCACTTTCTCTTTTACTTATACTAGTCAGTACAGGTTACGACGTTGCCACGCAAACAGTAAAAAAACGTCTCATCGAAAGTGTTTTAAAGTGTGAAGAATTATTAATTATTAGTGACTGTGTGATTGTGAAAAACAATGGCCTCGTCCGACGATAAATCCGATGTAAGTTCCGATAGCGCAGGTAAAAACCAGCTTCACTTCGATATGATGCATGCACCCGAAGAACTCCTAACGAGCTTGGAAAAATTGACGAAATTAGGACGAAGTTTCCATTGGGATATCGAAGCTGAGCGAGCAGAATTTTATTGCAAATTTCATGACATGATTCCCGTGTGGAAAGGTCCACTTCCAAATCTTCAAGTTATGTTTAAACCCGAAGAAATCGATTGTATTTTATCTGACTTTACTATGAACAGTATGTTAAAGCTGGGAAATCTACATAAAGAACGATTAATTGAGTTCATAACTCGCTGCGACTGCAAATACAAGCCTCAAGTTGATGAAGACGGCAAGCCATCGTCTCGTCGCACTACCCTACTGCATCTTGCGTTTAGATACAATGTCCATGAGCTCATCGATACTCTATTCAAAATTTACTATAGGTTCGATGTGAACTACACCGACGAGTCTGGGCTTACGCATTTCCACGTAGCCTGCGCACTTGGATATGAAAAAATCGTCGAGAAATTTCTGGGAATAGGCGAGAATCTAACTTTGCTTAACAAACACGGATGGACACCTCTGAGGATGTTATACGAGCACCGTAAGGACAGACATCGGCGGTTGATAGTTAACACCCGGGACAATTTGGGTAACACCCCATTGCACTATGCTCTTGGCGACAGTCGTCATAGCTTGATCGAGCTGCTGCTGTCACAAGGAGCCGATCCCAATCTAGCTAATGCAGACGGATATACACCTTTGCATACTATTTGCAAGAGAAATCAAGCAAATGATGGCGAATTGGCAGAATTTTTCTTAAAGGTCAACGACGATTTAAATCGGCTGGTGCAGGTCGATGCCCGGGACAACGAAGGTAACACGCCGCTACACTTGGCTCTGAAATATAACTCCGATCAGAAGGTGGCCGAAATTTTACTGAAAAGAGGCGCCGATCCCAATCTAGCTAATGCAGCAGGATGTACACCTTTGCATAATATTTGCGAGAAACCCCAATTGGATATCGATGACTTGGCGGAACTATTCTTGAAGATTACCAAAGACCAACATCAAGTGGTGCAAGTCGATGCCAAAGATAAGAAGGGCCGGACACCGCTGCAATGCGCCGTGGCAACTTCTCGATCGTCTATCGTCGATCTTCTGTTGAATAATGGTGCTGATCTGGCTAGCTTCGTTTTCCCCGCCGAGAGTCACTTCGACGAGATGTACTATAAACCCGAACACATTCTTTTTTTGAACCATTTTAAATTGAAACTCTTGTCTGGCGCTCTGGCCACCGTCGAAACTCTTGAGAGACGTGGATACGAGCTGGTCCGAAGCGACGTCTCAACGATCATGAAATTTTTCACCAAATACAGAGTGCTCGAGAAATCGGCAGATCCGGAAATACGTTGGTACGACGACAAAGAGTTTGCAGAAAGAGCGAAGGAGATAATGGTAAAACCAGGTCTGTCGCTTCACGATTTGACCCGATTACCACCTAAAGAGGCGAAAAAACAAATCAAAATCAAGGAATACTATGATTTTTTAGTCTGGTGGACCCTCCCGGAAGGACCCAAAGAGGCTTGTCTTGTGCATCTGGGCGAGAAACTATCAAGAGGCTTTTTCAAGTCCTGGTCAGTGGAACCTTTCTGGGAAATGGTAAACCATCGACTGCCGATTCTTTGCTGTGATATGATCATCGAACAGCTACCAAACGAAGATTTATGTAATATTTTCTTGGCGGCTGCCGACCGAAGCACGTAAGAGGCGATCAGAATGTTTGCTGTTTTTTTTTAATGTTGCAGATTTATTTTATAATTAAAATGAAAAAATTTTTTAAAAATTCATTGGCAAAGAGCTTTCTCATAAAAGATGCTATTTTTATGTATGACTACCAATATAAACTAACAAAAACTTTATTGTTGATAAATTAATTATAAATCTACAATATAAAATACTAAAAAGAGATAATGCTGAGAGAACATTGCATTATGAGTTTATGCTCTCTCGCGTACATAACTACACACACGCACACGCATACGACTCTTTTTAGACGAAAATAAAACTCGTTTGTGATATTTGTCAAAAGTCTTTTACACTAGCTTCATAATACACCGAGACAGAATTTACAAATATACCGAATTATATGATACTTCTATGAATAATTAATTAACCAAATGAATGTCTCGAACACACTGCAGCAACATTATTCGAATAGCTCCTCAGAATAGCATATACTTGATAAATGATATAATGTAAAGTACTGACCTTTTTCTTGAAAAATGTAAAAAGTATTTATATAGATACTTGTAGATGTTTTAGCATACAAATTTTCCAGAAATTTAAATAAAAAATTAATCTAATGTGATTGTGTCTTATTTGAACTTTGTGCCATTTTAACTATCTATTATGCTTTTACACCTTCGCTCACTATCGTGGTTAGTGATTCATTTTTCAACCAGACGACTGCTGACTACTAAAGATGCCAAGATACATACTATAACCCAAATCGCATCAATTCTTCCAAAACGTTCTACATCGTATACATAAAATAAAAACTCGGCATATCCTACAAAAAAATCCAAACAGTCCTATTCCTTATATATGGGCTATTCCACAACAGGTGTTGCAGGCCAAAAAAATGAAGTTGAAACTAATTATGTACTTTTCAAGAACACAATGAAAAATGAAAAT
>CACVKI010146103.1:37823-57234 GCA_902732785.1 Trichogramma evanescens | reverse complement strand
GCACTCTTCATTTGTACTCTACATTTGTTGTTATAAGTGTGTTAATACGCCGATACAAATTCGTATATTGTACGCACATGTAAACAATCTCAAGATACCTCCAGACCAATCGATCGTTCAAAATGTTCTTGGCATTCATACATTGCTTTGTATTCGTACGTTGCTTTGTATTGCTCATTCATTACTTCTTCATTTTTGAGTTCAGAATTTTTTTCGATTTTCACCACTTCGCGCGCTCGCCCGCCCCTTGCCAGGTCAATTTTTATAAAAAAGACCGAAAACAGTTGTTTTTTTTTTACACGCGGTCAATCGGCATACATGGTATTTGATGTGTACATGTGTTACGCTATTCGCATTTTACAAGTGTGTGGACTTAACTTAGACATTTCCTGCTACGCATTTGACGTGGCCTGTTTAAGACATTTAAACAGTCGAATTTGTTTTTATACATCCTAATTGACAAAGCTAAAAATATTGGGTACTATAGTATCATTTTCTTCACATTTTTTGTGTTCACATTTTTCGAAAAAATTGAACGTGAGCGAAGCCACGACGGGGTCGTTATCACGTGCATGCGGAAGTTTCATTTCTCCCCCTTGTAAGAAAATCTACTATAAAATACATTATCATTAATTGGTTTATTCCTGGAAATTTTCTATTACAATTGTGTTACAAATATTGAGCGCATTTTAAATGATCTGAAAATAACAATTTGATTGTTTCAAAAAATGTATACCAGTTTTCGACAACTTTGAATAGAATAATACTACTTCAAGCTTCCGATACTAGATGTCGAGTACCTATATCTGCAAATCTGCAAGTGGAAAAGTCAAAATAATTGTATAAGTCTTTCAGTGACGAAGAAAACGTGAGTGACGGTTTACTTAACGGTTTACAGCATTACTGAAAATCGAATTAATTCACATCATTTTATTAACCAAGATTATTTCTTTTTATAGGAACCAATGTTTATCGATGGCTTCGAAGCGTATTGCTATTCTTACAAAAAACTTTAGACTATGTAATACAGAGAAATCAGACGATTGGGACGGCGATGAAACAATCGTGACTTTCAAACATGATTTATCATCTACAACTAAGAATTAAGCATACGAAGACAAGATATTATATTAGTGATACTAGTAATCGGTTTCCGATCGAAAAAGTATACATGCTATTACTACTTGAATACTCGTCTCAAAGTTTGTACGGTGAAAGGGTAAACAATGAAAACTAGATGAATTAATAAAGTTTAGAAATTGATGTTAGAATCATGAAAATAATGCATTAATTCTTTTGAAACCTCAAAAAGTTTTGTACGTTCATGCTCACGATGCATCATTTAATTTTTCATGCCATGCAGAACTTTAGAAAAAAGACGGAGTCGCGCAGATTATACGTTTTTAAACTTCAAGCAATGGGTTTTTTATTACCAGTAAAATGAAAGGAGAAAAAATTATGCTATAATTCCTATGAGACATGGTCTTTAATTTCAATGTGCTTACGCGAACGCAGTCCTAATTAGGAACAGCTCTCGTGTGTGGGGAGACTTTTCATCGTGTGACACTTGCTTCCTGTAAACGATACCACGAGTCTTTTATTATTTTAGAGACCTATGTTTACGACGAGTACTATCTCGGACCCGATGCAGGTCCTCAGCTGTAACGCATTCTATTCTACCTAATTTTTATTTGAGTAAATATTTGGATAATAGCCAGCTTACATAAGTAAAAATATTTAATGAAATCGCGATGAGCACACGACAGGCGCACAAAACAAAACTTGCGTGGCTAAAGAAAACAAATATTTTCTGTAAATATGTAACGAGATTAGCGAATTTCCGCTTAAAACGCACGCTGCTTGATTTATATATAACATAATATATTATTAATGCTTCACATGCATAGTTGAAAATCCGATACGCTTACATCTTTGAACGGACTTTACAAGTGTACAAAAAATGTACTTGCCTTTCTCAAAAAAAAAAATGGAAAAATCCATACAGTGAATGCGTCGTCTTTCTCAAGCTTATTAGATATCAGTATACGAGCAATTTGCGACACTGCAGCTCGATGCTTCATACGCCGCAGCCGATCCTATTGTGTGCGTCAAGTATCCACTCAAAAGCTTGGAAAGGATAGGGCAATATCTACTCTTCACGACGCTAAGGTTATTCTTCGCCGACGATAATTCGCTGTCAGAAAAAGTGTTAACTTTTATCCCCGAAAAAAGAGACAATTTACACCTGCGATTATAGTTTGCCGAATACAAAGGCAATCAAATAGGTCATAGAGACGCATCGACCGCAGCTGCGCGCAAGATCCCTTTCAAATGGTGGTAAATTCTTCGATCGATTCTTCTCGAGCGGCAATGCACAGCTTCTCTCTCTCTCTCTCTCTCTTGGCGCGCGACATTCAACAAGTCGTCTCCTCGAGCACACGTAATATTTATCAGCCACTTTTCTCATTGTCAACGAGCCTCTCTCTCTCTCTCTCTCTTCTCTGGAATTAACTCTCGCAATTACACGACCAGCATGGGCTCAGGGCTCGCTCCGAATGGTGGATTACATGTGGCATTACACAGACACGTATACCCCATGCGGCGCGAACATGGGAATTTGCGCGTCCCGAAGGGTGTTGTACCGAGGCGTGATCGCGCTTACACACACGCATATTACATACGTAGACTCACATAATAATGGAGAAATCAATGTCGCGTGTGGCCAGCTATTGTTGCGCGATGTGGCTTGTGGAACTTGACTTTTCAGCTGTGTGTTATAGGTATACGGTGCGCGCGTTTTATTTCTGAAGAGAGAGACGTGTTTGTAGGTATAAAACGAGAGCTGCTGCTGCTGTTGCTGCGGCTGCTCGTTTATTGTTGTTGCGCTTTTTGAAACTATGCGCGCAGTTCGACGAGGCCTTCGCATTTTATATATACGTATATAGTTAACCGAGGGAAAGTTTTTCTCCGTGTGTGCTCGAGCCATTACCGAAACTTCACTGGCTAATAACTTTGCCTTCCTTTTTTTACGGCTTTATATTCCATTGCCAATGTGGAGAGCACAAACGTTATAAATGTATTTCTGCTCCTCTGCGTATATCATCGAGAGAAGATTCAACGATTACTCTTTTTCGACAGAAAAAAAAGCTCGTACGACTCTCACGCTATTTATTTCCGTTCTTTAACTCGAGCGCGCGCGCGCGACATCTTAGTCAGTGTCTAAAGTCAAGAAAGAAAAGGTACGTATACAGAGCAGTACAATGGAGCAAGCACATAGGCCGAGACCATTTCATTCTTGTCAACGCTCGATAATAAGACTAAAAATCCCGCGCGCCGTTATGTGCTGTACGCAGCGGGGAGAGAGAGAGAGAACCAAGTCAAGTTTGAGAGAGAAAAACGGAGCTACAGGCTTTGTTCGGGATTATGAAGTGTCGCAGTGTTCATAGAATATAGAGGTGCAGATAATAATAATCTCCATGATGCCGCTGCTGCTGTGCAGCTACTGGTTTTTGCTACAAATATAGGCATCCGTATAATAGAGCTGTTTTTCCATTCCTTTTTAATTTGTCCTCGGCTGAATATATATGCGTGTACGGCGCGCGAGCGGAATCACAAGGGATCGAATTTCTATTTCTCTCTTGAGAGAGAGAGAGAGAGAGAGAGAACAAGTGAGTCGTTTGCGGTCTCTTTTTATAGTTTTATCGCGTGATTTTTCTGTTACGTCGAGGCTCGAGCTGAGATACACATAAATATAATAATGATCAGAGTCCGCGTGCATAATGTTCGTAATCATCGGTCGCTCATCGTTACGATCATTTAGGACATGTAACGTCGAGCGCTATAGATAAACACCCGACCCCCTCCGATCGATATAGTACTGTATATTCCTACTAAATGACGAAAAAACATTATGTCGTGAGAAAAGTCATAATATACACTTGAGACGCGCGAGGATGCGCCGGTGGTTGTTTGTTATCATAGGCACGCGCGCGTCTCGCTTCAAACGTCTTACATCATCGAGACACGCAGCCACTACCGACGAGTTATGTTTATTCATATTTTTCCGGCGACTCTGCTGCACCGCGTACACGTGTTTCTGTGCGTGTGTTGTCCTACCGCCCAGGAAAGTACTCGAAAAATGTACATCGTACATATTTAACCGTGTGTTATGTATGTGTTAGCGTTTGGAGATATACAGCGCGAGATGATTGACGTTTACCGGAGTGCAGTCGCCGCGGTCCCACGCGGAAAAGTGTCGGAGGGCCGTCTTGTGTATACATATATTTCTCATAACATACGCGCGGGCGACGCGATCGTGAAAGAAGCACACACGTGTTGCTGCCGCTGCGCGACGAAGCGAGGGAGTCGCAGTCGTCCCGTACACTTAGGTACTGCTCTTTTGTCGCCGAATTGCGTCTTTATAGACTTTCCCCGTCGCATTTACTATATGCTGCTGCACCTTTTTTGTCAAATTCTCTCTCTCTCTCACTCAGCCAAGAGAGTCCTTGAGAAGCGATTTCTGGCTGCCTAGCTAAAAGGGTATAGAGGGTTCGTAACGTGTTTATAATGTGCGCGCACATATAACTCTTTTGATCGCGCGCACGCGAGAAAGAGAAGAGAAGTTTTTCGAAGAGTTTATTGTGGCTACAAGGTGCTTTGGCGCAGGTGAATGCGAATAATGGCGTATAATAATGCGAGCTTGAGTGCGCTTTAATCGAAAAAACGAGCCATTTCATTTAGTCATTATACTTGGGCAATACGCGCTTACCGTGACTCGATATTTAATGGAAAAAATGTTAGAAGATAATTTTCTCTCGAATTATAGTATAGAAATAATACCAGTGGCAACGTTCGTTGCACATAAGCTGAGCGAAGTAAGGCGAACGTAACAATTAATTTTAGTTATTGAAACAGATCAATTTACTTTTTTTTTTTAAATCTTAAGTAATTTTTCAAATAAATCTCTCCTTATTATGTACGAGGAACATCGCACGCGATATGTTTTAATCAACGCGAGAGCGTGGCTAGTTCGCGCGTTTATCCCTTAAAAACAGCAAGAACAAAGGGTTGCGAATATGCGCGTATAATTCATACGTGACTCTTCGTTTCGGATTTTTTCGCCCGACAAACTTACATGTACGTAACGGTGGAAGAAGAAAAAAAAATATCACGCGCGCGTACAATGCACACCCAAGCAAGCTCGTTATATGTAGATGGTATGTATACACAGCTTGAATGATAGAAAAAAATTGTCCCTCTTTTGTACTATTATCGCGACGTGAAAAATATGTATAGTTGTTTTATCCTCAAAATGACGAAAAAAAAAACATCCGGAGAGAAAAGGCATTTTCACGCAGAGAATAGAGAGAGAGAGAGAGGCAGAGAGCTGCAAGCTTAAAAATACACACGTAGACTTTCTCTCTTTCTCTTTGAATTTATACTCGTTAAAAAAAAGAGCCCTGCGCAACGCGCATCGCTCGCGCCGAGTGCTTTTATCCTTTTTCGCGTGGCCTAGCGTACATAGATATATACCTTTTACATAGACACACGCAGGCACACACGTACAACAGCAGCAGAGTGGAGGTGCAAATCCATATATACACTCGCGCAATACGTGTGTACCAGTCGCGCAAAATCATGCAGAAGGGGCGGGGCGTGGCTTCTGCGTTGTTGTGAGCCGCCGCGCGAGGAGCGATATCTGCGCGACGGGGGCGTGGATTGCGCCCCGAGTCTCAGCCAATGACACCGAGCCGGATAATGGCCGGGTCAGGACGAATCGCGTTACACACGCGGTGCTGCCTCGCTGCCTTGCTGCCTGCGCTGCGGTGCGCGTCGAGCGAGTGGAGTAAATAATACACACAGACCGCCTCGCGAAGCGTATTACGGCAAAAGCGAACGAGAGACAGAGAGAGAGATGGTACAACTATTGGCTCGTGGTAGGGGTCTCGAGTGCGCGTGAAAGAGAGACAGAGAAAGAACAGAGAGAGAGAGAGACGAGGCGAATATGCCATCTCTCTTCCCTCGAGTGGGGCTCGGACAAAATCGCATGCCTCGCAGCAGGCCAGCCAGCCGCTGCAAAAGAGAACTCGGCGTTATAATAAAGTCAGTCGACTCGAAATCGCGAGACCGAGCGAATGCATGTATGCGGCGGACGGCGCGTCCACTCGGCCACACAGCACAGCGCAGCACAGACAGACAGACATAGAGAGTGCGAGAGACCATAGAGTGCGTCGCCAAGTTTCGGAGTCGTTGTGTGTATATAAATATACAGACGTTTTTGTTTTATGTATTATATGCGTGTACATAATCAGTGTCTTGTGCGTCTGATTAATTGTTATTTTTCCTTTCTTTTGTGTATCATCTCTCGATCTGCCAAAATTGAAGTATCGAACAATCGTGAATTGTGACGTTTATTGTTATATCGTTTTATAATAAAAAGAAAAAACGAGTGCATGAAAACAAGTGTGAGTTTACTACGAGTGTGCATAGATTCTCGATCGTGTACAGCGGAGCACACGCAGAGCGACGGCGGCTTACGATGATAAGCTTTGCGTACAAATATTATTAAGTGATATACGGTACACACGGCAGAGAGATATTGCCAAGATTTATACACTCGAGTGCAGTATACATACCTCCGAAAAGAAAGAGAGAAAGCAAAAGAGAGAGAGAGAGATTATATACATCATAAGCGAGCCACCGTGGTGTGCCCGCGAGTGTGTGTGTGTCAGTGCGCGTGTATATAGTTCAGCCGGTTACACTAAATTTAACCGAGGTCTATTAATACCCATTAGGCTTAGAAAGATAGTCTTTTATTCTTTAAACTCTTTTCGCACGCCGCAGCGCCAGCAGCAGCAGCAGCAGCACAACATTCATTGTATATACATATATCATCGTGCAAAGTGGCGATAGAGAGAGCGACTAATAACGCACTGCTATAAAAGGGAGAAAAAAAAGAAAGAAGAATAACAAACGCCTCCTCCACGCTAATTAGTGTCTCTTTCGCGGCGAGGCGATCGTATTGCGACACGACCAATCTGGGTAACGGATAATGAGGTGACATGATGGCCTACGGAGGAGCCGGGGCTTCCGCGATGGGAGCGACTGCGGCAGCAACGGCCGCCAGCGACGTCGTCCTTCAGCAGCAGCAGCAGCAGCAACAGCAGCAACAACAACAAATTTCACAGCAACGAGGAGGATTGATAGTGAGCAACGATTACAGTCCCCAGAGCACGCCGAGCTCGGGCCTGTCGGCCACGACCAGTAGCCTGGACCACTACGCGACCGGCCACGTCTCGGCGGCGGCCGTGGCCGCGGCAGCCGCTGCAGCCGCGGCGGCCGGTTACAGCAGTCCCGTGCACGAGTCCGCGCTCAACAACAACGGACAGGTGCGCCCGTTCACCTTCACCCAGGACCAGGTCGCCTGCGTTTGCGAGGTAAGGCTACAGCGAGACGGAGAAAAATGTTACTGTCACGCGCGTAACATAACTTAAAAAATGTCGAGCTCGCGTTTTTGTTGACCTTGACGACGAAGAGTTAAATAGCTAGACTATAATACGACGACGATGGGCTGTCGCGCGCGAACGCGGAAAGTTCGCCTCGATGCTGTGACACATACATTGAGCTATAGCTCGCACACACGCGCGCGCGCCGCTTAGTTTTTCATCGCGATCAATCACTTTTTATAATATAGTAATAATGCGTAATCTCGGCGCATGATTAATGGGACGTCGTTCTTTATTTCTAAGCTCGCGCTCGCGGGATAATCGACACACTGTTTGTGCAACACACGTCCGAGAGTTTATAACGTGCGGATCTACTGTCACACTAGCTCGACGCGTTCGCAGCGAGATATACGCGACGATAATCAATTCAGTTCGGTTAATCCGATGGTGCTTCAGTGATTAAACGGTGTATTGTCGCTTACGTAGTCTCGTTTTTCGTGAGAAAAAACATTATTTATACGTATACGTGACGCCGTAGATACATAAACACGAGTACACACTCAAAATCCAAGCACACCTTGGAGCACACACGCTCCGGTTCGCGCGTCTCAAAAAAGCTCGTGAAGCAACTTTACAAATACAATATATTAAGCTTAAATAATTGCTTACGAGCTTTTAGACTCTGTGTCGCACGCATATGCAGTGCACGAGAGCGGGTGACGACGACGACGACAATCTTCGATGCCCATGGGTGCTGCTTTAACGACGCGAGGCGTAAATCCATCGGCACGTGCTTTGACGTTTACTGCAGCACCGTACATGTCCCGAAGCTGCGTATATATATACGCTATATATGCAACACACCGCACACGCATACACGCTTACATTTACTGCACACCAGCGGGCATATAGGCATTTACGCATATAAAATGTTGTCACGTGCTGCGTGTGTTTTTTAGCTTACGCACACACATACGCACACGTACACACACCTATATTTTTACCCGCATTCGTCGTCCGGCTTATTTTGAGAATATAAAAAAAAATTTTTTTTCGTAATCTTCGCCCGCCTCTCCAACTCGCGCTGGAGGCTCTCTCGGTTTTTTTTTTGCATCGTTCGATTGCCTTAATAAGGGAATTACGCGATAAATCTTAACGAGATGTGCGGCTTGTAGCACGCGGCGCGCGCGTCCAATACACAACTTTTAATTGTCGATTCGTTAAAACTCCGAGCTCTGTTAATGTGTCTGTGCATGCGTGCGAGTGCAGCTGTGTGTATGTGTATTATTACACACCGAGATGCGAACGTGTACTTGTTTTTATTTATATAATATAAAAATAATCAATTACATTGACAAAGAAAGAAACGGACGGAAAAGACGTTAATGCCCACGCGCGTCGAGAGAGTCCGTGAAATTATACTTTTGGCGCGTACATATGTGGTATTTATTTATTACGCGAGCTTGTAAACTTATTTTCGGTTGAAAAAAGATAAAAAAAATAAGGTAAAAATTGCGTGGACCGAAACTCGCGATTGATCTTAATCCAACCGTCACGTTCCAATTATGCTAATTCCACGCGTTATGAATTATAACACTCGTAAAGTGCATCTTGCGTACGCGTGACGCGTATAGAAATATGTTCCCGCCTGATAGTTGTATCTATTAATCGCGAGCTGTGACGTTTCTTTTTAACTTCTTTTTTTTTTCGTTGTCGTCGTCGTTGTGGTCGTTGCTGTCTTGGTGCCGCCTGGGGGACTGCACTGCTGCACCAAATGACAGCCGACGACGACGAGCGTCAAGAGAAGATAATTAATTCGTAATAGCAGCGAGTTAAAGCTCGTAGACGTACTGCTCCTGCTGCTGCACTCGCAGCATGCACACGTGTTTACGCGCGGAGCTTTAAAGAATCCACTCAAGGCGGTCGAAAGCCTCTCTCGTGTTTAATAGATACAATTATCAGAGCCCAGTGAATAATAATAGTAATAATAAATCGCGATAAAAAGAAGGAGCATTTAGTTAAAAAATAACAGCTCCGCTGAGTTGTAGCCGCGACTAACCTGTGTTACCTTTGTCCCCTCATGTTTCTTGTTCTATCGTCTATGAAAAAAAAACAGACGATGGTGTCGACTGTACAGGTGCTCCAGCAGCCGAACGCGGTCGAGCGTCTGCATCGCTTCCTCTGGTCGCTGCCCGACTGCCCGAAGCTGCAGAAGAACGAGAGCGTGCTCAAGGCCCAGGCCTACGTGGCCTTCTATCAGGCCCGCTACAAGGACCTCTACAACATACTCGAGAACAACACCTTCAGCCCGTACAATCACAACAAGCTGCAGCATCTCTGGCTCAAGGCGCACTACACCGAGGCCGAGAGGATACGCGGCAGGGCGCTCGGCGCCGTCGGTCAGTTACCTTCTTTTTTTATATCATTACGAAATATTCATTACCGCGCTGCCGACGAAGAGAAAAATGAACGCGAAAATTGTTGTGTGCTTCGACGCAGGCAAATACCGGGTGAGGCGCAAATTTCCGCTGCCCCGCACGATATGGGACGGCGAGGAGACGTCCTACTGCTTCAAGGAGAAGTCGCGCCTCGTGCTGAGGAAGTGGTACGAGACGAATCCCTATCCGTCGCCGAAGGAGAAGCAGGAGCTGGCCGAGAACACGGGCCTGACGACGACCCAGGTCAGCAACTGGTTCAAGAATCGCAGGCAGCGCGACCGAGCCTCCGAGCAGAGGTGAGTGCAGTGCTTTATTTTGAACTATTGTCATCGTCATCATTCTTGTTGTTGTTGTTTATTTTTGTTCATGTTTTGTGAATGAAACGACTTGCCTCTTTTAATTGAAGCAATAGTCCCCCTCTCTGTCATATGTATTTGTGATTGTTTCCGATGTAAGCGGACATATGTATGATAAATAGCAAGCGGATCAATGAACGGTTTACGAGCTCTCTCTCTGTTTCAAGCACTACAGCACTACAGTACACAGGCGTGCACGCAGTTTTTTCTCTCTTGCGTGTCTCTCTCTCTGTGTACGTGCGCGCTCAATCATGCAAATTACGCGAAATCGATTGTGTACGTCGGTGTGCGTGCGTACGTACGTATTATAGTTTACAAGAGCTCTTTAGCGCAGCGCGAGCTTGATCGTTGCGACTCGCCGGTTTATGGTCGTGTAAGAGTAGCGCCGAGCCAACTATCGGGAAAGTATTTAGACGAATTACTCGAGGTTTATAACGTCGAAAGCTCGTGTCGCGACAAAACCGAGTTTTTCACTTCGAGAGGGGTGAAAATTTCGCTCGAGCTTTTTTACACGACTTGTGTGCCGCAACGGATGCACTAAAGTATTATGTGCCTGTGTTGCTGCGATTTGTATACGCGTTGTATGCAATTAGGTGCTGAAAAAGCGTCGTTTCCGGAGAGGTTTTTTTAATTTTATTTCATCCACTGCGGGATAGCAAGACGCGACATCGTTCGTTGTGTATAATATATAGCACATTTGAGATTCGCGCAGTGTGTTGTCGAGGAAGGTCGTTGCTCCAAATCCCATTTTAGTTTGCTGCATCTCTGCTATATGTTTCTTCTTCCCTCTCTCAAAACGATATTCTTCTGCTCTTCGTCTTTTTTTTTTCGTTAAAATTATAACGCCGAAAAAAAGTCCGATATCGATGACGCGTCGTCATCCCTACGATCATCGCGTGGACAGGAGTGAACTTATTCTCGTCAAAATATATGTCCGCGTATAAAGCATGTACACCAGAGAGGAAGTGGGAAGCACCACCGCGACTTTTGCAATAAGGTCCGCGCGCGCGCGACGCACGTGTGAGTACACACTCACACTAAAACACACACTTGCACATAACCCACGTATACGTATACGAATATCGAATTACTTTATGGCTTCTGTAACTGCATGTGAGCGTTTATGTGTGTGTGTGTGTGTGTGTATGCGTGTGTATGTTTGTTCCCATAGACACGGGGCTTGCATCAGGAGTTGCGGTGCCAGGCAGCAGTCTGTCTGCGCGTCAGGACGAGCCTGCGAGCGACCCCCCCATGCGCACACAACATTATAATCTATATATAAGCGAGTTCTTACCTCGAATCGTGCGCCGTCGTCGTGTTCTGCCGTGTGTGTGTGGTGACGCAAAATTTTCCTTCGTTTTCAGCCTGAAACAAAAAACAACGGCAAAATGAGAATAAAAAAAACCAAACTATGTATAGTGGGCAAAAAAAAAAACTTGGCTCGATATCGCGCGGCTGCAAGCGCGAGCTCGCTGCTTTCTTCGAGCTCTAAGCTTTTCGTGATCTATATATGCATAATAGCAAACGTTTTCTATACGTGTATATATAGCGAGTCCCAGGGGAGCTTCGATCGCGTCCGTGAACTCAGGGGCGTCTTTGCCGAACGGCGCGGTGGGCGTTTTTCTGCCGCGTGCTGCTGGACTGGCGCGAGGATATCCCCGGAGGAACGCTTCACAAGATTTCGTTCGAAACGCTTCGACTTCCTTTGCATCTTTATATATAAGTAATTGCACGTACGCACTGCTCACGTGTACTCGACATGCGTCAAAATTATGTTGTTTTTTTTCTGACTTCGTAATCTAGGCAAAAACCAAACGAGCTTATCCGCGAAAACGCGCGCGTCACGTGTTGATGCGCTTGGCGCGAGAATCGCATTGTCACAATATGCATGCAAAATTGTCATCATCATTTTTTTACAGTCGACTCGGTCAATTTTTTCCTCGCCTCCTATTTATCTTTGCAACCACTGCGCTTATGGCATTATTATGTATTTACATTATGATAAAGGCATAAAAAAAAAACTCATACCCGCAAGATCAAAACACATACACACACAGCCACTCGCTGCTAACCGTACTCCGTATATAAGTTTCTATATAAAAATCTTATCGCTCGTTTAGAATAGGTATTTCAAAATATTAAACATAGTCGCGTGTGCGTAAGCCAACACTTGGATTTCGCTGGAAGTTAGAGTTGGTTCATTACGCACGCGACAAAAACAAAGGAATATTATATCGAATTAATTCTCGTTTGCTTCTTTGCTCTCTCTCTCTCTCTCTCTCGTTCTCCTACTCTATATATCTTACCCCATTAGTTCGAGTCCATTATCCTCTCTTTGCTTGTTTCGGCGTCAGTGCTATACTATCGATGAGTAAAAGAGAAGAGAGGGTTCCGCAAAAGGGGACAAAAGCTCTCTCCCTCGTAATGGCTTCTCGCCCTCTTCTTATATACATTTCGACGTATACGCGTGTACGTGTGTGCGTGTCTTCTTCAAACTAAACACGGAGCTAATGTACCTCGGATAGCTAAATAGCGTTCTATATATCCAGGCGGACTCGGCTCTCGCCTTGAGTATATGTACACAGTGGCGATCGGCTACTACTACTTTTTTTTTCGGGGGCGTCCTGCCTCCGTATACATACGCGTGTGTGCGTCACGCTTTTTGAAAAACTACACTCCTATATAGACTCAACGCTCGATAATCTCAAGTACACGCGCAGGCACGCGTCGATCGAAACGAAGCTGTAAAAACTCGATCGCTCCAAAACATCCTTTCGCTCGACGCGCTTATTTTATTAGAAATAATAAGGCGATAAGCGGCCGCGGCAGCAGCAGCAGCAGCTCTCGAAACTGTTTATGCGAATCGGCATTCGTATTAGCAGCGCCGCGCGCATAAGCTCTTTTTTTTTTTTTATTTCGTCAAGCTCGCCGCCGACGACGATGACGACGACGATGCCGATCGGCATTTTCTTCTCTTCTTATCGCAGCGTAGAAACGCAAAGCTCGAGAGCTCCGTATACACATTATTATAAGTTCCGAGAACGAAGATGACTTAATAAACGCCGCGCTTGGAATTCACTCTCGCTCGATTGTTTTGGTGATTTAGTTTATGGAGCTTTGTGCGCGGCGCATATATATAACACATACATACGGCACGATACGAAACTGCACGCGTGAGCGAGTTTCTGCATTGTTTTGCAAGCTCGCGCTTATACGAAGAGCATAAATAAGATTGTTACAATGTAAATGCTCATAATAGTTATACAGCGAGTACAGATAGTTATATCTTGACTTGCACTTTAGTTAATACGTAACACGTACGTGTACCTCAAAATGTTCAACTTTACGTTACATTATATGCGTTTGTAATTAGACTTACACCGCTGCGTGCCCGCGCGCATACGCGTATACGTAGAGTAATATATCGCGTATATGCAATATATTTAGAGTTTGAGATATTCGATAACAAATTCACGAGCATGAGTAATGCGATATATAATGCAGCGCGTGCTGCAGCTATACGCGCGTGTATACGTGTGTGGACTTTTTGAATGCGCTCCTCGCGCGTATTATGTATAGTTAATTAATTATAATTACTATTGTTCTTATTGTTGCGCATAACGAGGCAGTTTACCCCCGTGCTCGCGAGTTTATCACGATCCGAGAATAATATTATTATAATACGTTGAACGAGAAATTAATTTAAAATGGAAAACCAAGATGATGAATAATGCCTCGATTCGGGGACACAAAAACAACAACAACAAATTTTCCACATTCGTTCATTGTGTAGAGCCCCGATAAACGACAAACAAATATTTGTGAGATTCTTCTTATAGTCAGCATAGAAAAATATGTTTTTCCCCAAAAAAACCAGTCGCTTTATAAGCAATGTTCAGCAACAGCAGTAGCATCAGCAGCTGATTCCATAGATAAAATGGGCGTAAACAAGCGGAAGCTAATGTAATGGAGGGGTGGTTGCTGCTGCTGCACGCGCTCGCTCGATCCGGGGGCGAAAAGCGTATATAGAGGGGGGTTGACATTATCCTGCGCCGCTGCTCTCTCGAAACGGGGAGGGATGATGAGCTTCCGAGCCTCGCGCGTACATTGCTCGTGTTTGTGTGTGTGTGTGTATACGTGCAGTGTACATCAGCCGGTGGCGGTGGCGGCGGCGGCTGGGCCAATATTGACGCGCACAGGGGCAAGAGCAGCGAAGGGTGGTGCTTACGAAACTTTGCCACCGTCGCTGCTGCTGCTGCTGCCACGAGTCGTAGGACGTTATACAGCTCGATGCCTGGCGTTCGATAATTCTCGAGTATATATGTATTGGGTCTTGTACGAATGTGTGTGCTTAGAGGAGGTGAACGAGTTCAAATCGATCGCTTCTATCTTCTTCTTTTTCATTTTGCAAAAAAGAAAGTCTAAATCACTTCTTTCTCGCGTGCACCGTGAATTCAAGGCACGTTCACGAAAGAATATCGAGAAAAACTCGTCTATAGGCTATCGTTCGAGTGTGGTCCTTATCGATGAAAATAAACTCCAATCTTGCGTCCAGATGGTTCATATACAAATCAGCTGAAAACGCTTACAGACCAATATATATGTGCACATTAAAAAGTCGTTACGTAAACTTTAATTTCTCTCTCTTTCTCTCTCTCTTTCTTTCTCGCGGCGTGTCTCGCACGAATTTATACGTAATATTGCGAAAAAAGCAAGACAAGGACGTAAAATAAAATCGTTACGATCTTCGCGGCGCGGCGCACTGACCTCTCGAACTCTTCTCTCTCTCTCTTTTTTTCTCTTCGTTTTCAGCTGCTGCTGCTGCTGTTACTGCGAGTGCAGTACTTTTTCGCCAAAATAAATATACATCCAAATTAAGAGAATCTGCTTCACGTTTACGCGTAATACTTGGATGTTTTTCTTCGCTTTGGGAATTTCGGCCTTCTCGACGCCGCAGTGGTAACAGCAACAGCCAGCAGTAGCAGTAGCAGCAGCAGTAGTATAGGGCAGCAAAAAAGGAAGCGAAGCGGCTCGCTGTCAAAATTTTGACAGGCTGCTGTATGCGCAACGACGCCGCGGAGCGGCACCAGCTCTCTCGCTCACCATGCTTATGTACATTTGCCTCTTTTGCAGTAGCCCGCGCGCTCTCTCGCGTGTATATAGCAGCAGCAGCAGCAGTACAATCGTTGCCATTCTCTTACGTACGTATGTGTGTGCGTGCGTATGTTGCGGTCTTCTCGTGCATATACTTTCTGCACACACACACTCGCGTACACGACGAGCACAGAGAGCCACTGGATGACGAGGTGATGAGGTGGGGGGTATGTGAGGGTCCCTTTCATTCATGCGCACATTCTCGGAACGCCCGTCTAACCCCCTACTCGTTTTGTATTTCGCGCTGCTGCTGCTGCTGCTGCTGCCGTTGCCGCTGTTGCTCTCTCTGCTGCTCAGGCTTTTTATGCGGCGAATGAGATTCTCGCCTAGCTCGAGCGTTGCTATTTTTTTGTTTGCTCGTGCGCTCCGCTCTGCTCCGCTCTGCTCCGCTCTCTGTATACTGTGCGACAACGGCGCGCACGATGCAAGCTTTTGTTTACGATTTATAGATTCGCCAAAACGTATCATACACGATATAATATATTAATGCGCACGCAGCAAACGAGCTACGGAGACACCCAGTAAATTGGCTCGTTGAAATTCAGCCGAGCTTGGCCGCAGTTTATTATAAGTATGTATACCGGTTGGCCAAATAATCCATAACCGTCACAGTTCGGGTACATCGTGTGCTACAATGCGCGTCGATAAATCTATACGCGCGCGCACAGCGTACCAACGCGCGCAATTCTCGTCATAACTCAAGCGGCGGCTTAAATAAAGTCACCGCGCCGGAGCATCAGCGACACAACCCTCTTATTCCGCGAACAAAATCATCCATTGTGCGCGGGCGCGCGGCTTTATTATAAAACGCGTCGCGCGAGCGGGCGGCCAAGAAAACTAGACAGCTCGCTAGCTAACGGAGACAATAATATAATTTTCCTCTCGCGCTCGCGGAGAAATAATGATAATGACCGCGACGCGCGGCAGCAGCAGCAGCAGCGGCTTTGATTGTTTTCGCAGACTGATTCTCTCCTCGCGCGGAGTAGAGTAGAGTAAAGGCCTTCTCACATTTGTTTTAAATAGATAGACCGAGCACGAGACACAATCTTTCTTGTGGCGTGCTCGCCCGTTGTGTTGGTATTATGTATGCGTCGAGGGAGGACACGCAGTTGCATAATATTATTATGTCAACGACACAAGCGGCGGCGGGAGTACTACAACGCGAGAGAGAGAGAGAGAGAGAGAGAGAAGAATTAATATCAATGTCAATTAGCCGTTTCCAGACTCCGCGTCCGAGTGTGACTAGTATACAGTGTCTGGCTCGGTAATTTCTTCTCGCCCTCCTTCTTGATTTATTTATTCTTTTTTTCCTCTTCTTTTCTTCTGTTCTTTCGTCTGGAAGCCGGTGCGGCGGTCCCGGGGTTCTTCCTCATTATAATCGTGCGCCGCTGGTATCGGGTATACAAGCTCGTACGCACGACGACGACAAGTACACGACGACGACGACGAGGACATTAGATAGGATAAATCGGGCGTGATATTAGGCAATATTTTTTATTAAGCCGAGACTTTGCAATACACTGCTTACGCGCATATATATGTAACGCGACATAATCAACCGGGAGCAACAACATGACGTCTGTATCTCTCTCTCTTGCTCTCTCTGTCTTTTTTTCTGCCGCCATAACACGCGCGCCTACCGTAACGAGGCCTGTGTGTACGGCGGATGGATGCGAATCTTCATGTGCGTGTATATGTATCTGTGCGCTCCGTTTATACGTATGTGTGCATATATGGGTGTCGTATTACAACCACCGAACGACCGGCTGAGTTGTGTGTGCACCATATATACATATACCTCTATGTATATCGCGCTATGACGACGTAGACGTGCGAGCGCGTCCAGAGAGCAGCAGCGCGAGCATCTTTTTTTTTTTTCATGCAAAGTACTGTATGCATCTATATATGTGCGAGTGCTTTTGTAACCGCCCTCGCGCGTACGAGTGTTGTTATTATTTTTAAAATGTTTTTTTTTCTTTTTTGCCGCAAATCTCCGCCCGCTAGCTCGTAGAACTCAATGAAAAGTAACGCGCGGTACGCGTACGAGCGCCAGAATCTCTTTGTATAATGCGCTCCGATTCCGTGTAGCGCGTACAATATAATACAAACGGGTTATCTCGTGCGAGCGCGAGACCCCAAAAAACACGTGAAAATATTTTCAGCGTCCTGCAAAGTTTTCCTCGAGCTGCACTTGACTCTCCTCCGCGTGCATGAGCGCAAATAAGAAGACGGAAAGAAGAAAGCCGCGCGCGACGAGCGAGAAAGGATTCCGCGTCTCGTTTCGATCGACACCGCCGTGGGTGGCTTTTGGCTTTCTTTTTTTCCTCTCTCTCTCTCTCTGCCCTTCAGTCCGTTCTCAGCTCGTCTCGTGCGTTCGTCTCCTTATCGGCACGATGCGTCGTGCCGTGCCGCGTATACGATGCATGAATGATTTTCTAGGCGCTCGCAAAATCCCCTTTCCGATATTAATCGCATGTCCATTTAGCCGATCGACGCGAGATTTTATACAGATGTATCGACGGTCCTGTGGTTTTAAGGAAGAATGAAGTTCATTATACTTTATTTATAGAGAAAGATTCGTTTAACTCGATGTGCACAGAATGAAATTGTTTTTATTTTTATGTACGCGTCTTACATTTTAGCAATGAAGTATACTGATACTTCTGCATTAATTGACACTTTTACCATTGGTCAAATATGTATTGTACAAAATTATAACATTTTTTTTAAAGTAAGCCTTACTGTGATACAATCGTCAGGTTATAATACGTTTGAAAAAAATTGTTTTATTATCTTAATCATTTCCTCATTTTTTTTTTACAAATTTCAATTGCAATTGACAATATTTCATGTGAGGGTAATTTGGATTTTTCAATCCACAAAATACTAAATGTTATCGATGTTACAGCTAAAATACAGGTGAAAAAAGCTATTGAATTCTATAATAAGTATTGCGTCATATTAAAAATCTCTTTTAGCTAGCAATATTTAGTATTTCATAAGCTTTTGAATTTTACGAAAAAATAAATGTATGAATTATTAGATTACTCTATGGATTTTAAAAAGATTCTTATTATATTTTCAACTTGATATATTTAGAATAATTGTCGCTAAATCAAAGATGAAATAATTTATCTGGAAAGAACTGTAGTTGAATTCAATCAATTGTCTTGCTTACCAGCGTTACCAAATTTCATTTGTCATTGAATATTTTTAGAATCGTCTGGATTTGCAAGCGATTCTAAAGATGCGTGATGTGTATGTTTTTTAAAGTGCCTAGTTTTTCTCGTAGGAGTTAGATGGGCTAGACTCGAGTTTGGAGATAAGATATAATCTTCGTCAGGACTATTGAGATCAGCTGTTGATTTTGGTGTTAAATGGGTTCGTCTTGTGGTTGGAGACAAGAATTGATCACCGCTTACAGAATCATCGAGATCAACTTTTGATTTTGGTGTTAGATGGGTTCGACTTGAATTCGGAGACGGGATTTGATCACGTTTTACAGAATCATTGAGATCAATTTTTGATTTTGATGTTATATGGGCTCGACTTGAACTTGGAGACGAGATATGATCCATTTGATCACTTTTTATAGAATCATCGAGATTATCTTTTGATTCAGTTCCCATGGAATAGACATTGGTTGGATCTAATATCTTTCGTGCATCTACTTTTGGTTCACTTTCAATGGAATATACATTGGTTGGATCTAATACCTTTCGTGCATCTACTTTTGGTTCAGTTTCCATGGAGTACACGTTAGTTGGATCTAATATCTTTCGTGCATCTACTTTTGATTCAGTTTCCATGGAATAGACATTGGTTGGATCTAATATCTTTCGTGCATCTACTTTTGATTCAGTTTCCATGGAATAGACATTGGTTGGATCTAATATCTTTCGTGCATCTACTTTTGGTTCAGATTCCATGGAATAGACATTGGTTGGATCTAATATCTTTCGTGCATCTACTTTTGATTCAGTTTCCATGGAATAGACATTGGTTGGATCTAATATCT
>CACVKI010146103.1:13236-37773 GCA_902732785.1 Trichogramma evanescens | reverse complement strand
CCATGGAATAGACATTGGTTGGATCTAATATTTTTCGTGCATCTACTTTTGATTCAGTTTCCATGGAATAAACATTGGTTGGATCTAATATCTTTTGCGCATCTACTTTTGGTTCAGTTTCCATGGAGTACACGTTGGTTGGATCTAATATCTTTTGTTCCTCTTTTTTTTTCTTCAGTACTGGCGATCCAGTCACTGTATCCACATTGGTTGGTTCCACATCTTCATTGGACCTTTTATTATCCATAATTGTTTTCTGCAAATAATGTTGGTGAACATGTATTCAAAATATTTCATTACTTTTGTGACTTTATGAGAATCATAAGAATTTTCACGCTTTCACAATGAATAGAATATGAACTTTGATGTAATAAACTGAGTCAACTTACCTTTTTAAATTATTGATTCAACTGTATTACGAAGTGTCAGAAAAATTAAACGCACAAGAGTTCGATCAAATTATAATTTTTGCTTTAATACCCGTCAAGACGATCGCAGAGAGAAATCAAACAGCGACTCGATAATTTCAAAATCTTACGCCGGCTCGAACGAGTCAATTTTGTAGCGCGCGTACGCAATGTAAACATAGAAAGTACGCGGGTAATTGACTCATAAGCCGCGCTAAACTCAATTCGAAATCGGTATACACTGCTAATTAGGCGTATACATACGTAACGAACACAAACTACGTCGCTATTCCGAAGTATAAAACTAATGAATTTTCACGACAATCGGAAGACGAGCAATACAAAAAAAGCGTTTCGATCATCCGGCGAAGCTTTTCACGCCTGAAAAGTCAATTATCCGTGAGCTGTGATAATCTCCGAGCTCCTTTTATATACCTTCGCAGCGTGATAATCCATCTATATATATATAATGCTCGTATAAGCGTTATCTCTTCCGTCTTTAATGTATGCTTGCAAGAAGGGCTTGTGCTCTCACTCTTCGCGCGCGCATAACCATTTCCTTCCAAATCCTCTACATCCTCTTTATAACCAACTTATTTCGAGCGTGGAACAAAAAAAATAATAAGAAAAAGAAAAGAGAAGTAAATAATAATAACAAAAAAAAAGAAGAGTTAAAGAGCAGCGAGTTTCTGATGTTCTTAGGTACTACCGAAAAACCAGCTTCTCTCCTGGTAATCCGGCTCAGAAGCAAGTCCGAAAAAACACCGAAAGCGTTTTAAGTGCTGCATATATGCAGCAGCAGCACACGCACACATCCATCCTCTAAGTCAATGAGTAGCGGCCCGCACGAATTATAACAATCATGATAACGATTATTGTGCGTCCACTCGTCTTCGTTAACGAGTCGTGTGCTGCGCGTCCCCCGACAACCAAAAGTCGTGTATCTACGGATTCGTGAAATACATAATCGTTCGACGTTTTGCCATTGGGTATATAGATGCGATTCTACCTTTTTATAATGCCAGACAAAACATACATACAAACAGCCAATCGGAGAATGCGAGCTGCTGAAGACGTTACCGCTTTATGCGAGTGGAAGTGTGTCTGTGTCCGTGTGTCTGTATATTATAAAGTGGCGCTTCCAAGTCTACTTAATCCCGCGTCAATTCCGTGATGGCCTGGATAGATTTGGGGTGGCAACGTACAAGGAGGTTCTCTCGATCCGAGAGGATTAATACACAAGGCGTTTGGCAAGTGTCTTTTAAGAGCCTGACTCTTTTGGTCCCGTATTTATACCCATTATAATACATTAATAATACATTATACATTTCGTGAAGGTGCGAGAGAAAGAGAGAGAGAGAAGAGCAGTCTTGACAATGTCAAATATTATGACGATCTTGCGTACGATTTAATAGATTTCGGGCGAAACGATGACAGATCGAGATTTTAATGTGACCAATACCAATAATATATCCTGAAATCAAAAGCCGTTTTTTCTTCTTTTTAACAAATTATCATACACCGTTGACAAGTGATTTTCTCGCATACTTGACGAGCTACGCAATAGGCTACGTATATAGAAATCGTTCGAATAACAATCCGTTCTGTCGTTATATAAAAATAAACATCTAGACGGATTACCATTACGCGGATATGTATCTTAAAAAGACGGGCAGACGCGCGCACTTGCTGAAACAGGGCTGTCAGTCACGGCCGGTTAATTATTCGTCCCGCGAGTGACGTTTAACACTGGCTGCTGAAAGAGAGAGAGAGACAGAGGTGATTTTCTGCTTTTCGAAATTTCGGCGAAATTTAAATCGATGATGCGGGATGCGATGCACGCGCGCAGCGGACCACGAACGCGTTGATTGACAAAAGAGAGAGAGAGAGATAGATAGAGAGACAAAAATTTTTCGGCACTGGCAACTGTCATCGATTTACTCAGCATGCTCCGCTGTACACATCTTGCGCAGATTCGAGTATAATAAAAGTCAGACTGTAGTGATTTTAAATACATACGCGTGCAGCCGAGTTACGCAGTCGCAGCAGCAGCAGCCCCCGATCGATCAAACATACACACACACACACACACACACACACACACACATTGTGTCACGAAACAAGCCATTAATAATTTCAAATATTGAGCTGCGACTTTCTAGGCCCGGGACGACGAATTATAAAATATGTAGAATCAGCTGTTGAACTCCGCGCGTACCGTACTTGTCCCTAGAGTGGTGTATACACACGCGCATCACATCGTCAGCTGCTGTATCGGAGCTGCTGCGTCGCGCGCGCGTAAAGGGGGAAGACCTTACAGCAGAAATTCTTCGGCCGAATTCAATTTCCAAGGTTTTCGATACCTCTCTCCAATAATAGCGAGCGTCCGCGATTTGGCCGCAGTGACACTCGCACAGCAGCAACAGCAGTAGCGCAACGCGGCGACAATAGACATTTCTCTTTCTGCACCTGTGTGCGCGTGTGGCATGTTTATCGCAAAAACATAATGATGTATGCGTTGCGCGTATAGTTTGCGGGGGCAAATCTCACGCACACGAGCGTATATACGATATAAGTGATTAATAATGCAAAGAATAGACTTATAACGTAGCGGGCGCGCGCGCGCGAGTCCACGCCGTTACGAGCCATTAATAAAGCCACCCAGTGCAGCAGCAGCGCAGCGACTTAAAGGCGAAAATATCGAGAAAGAAGATCGGGACGTCGCTGCTGTATACAAGAGAGAGAGAGAGAGAGAGAGGAGAGTTAGCGCGCGCGTCGACTTTGCACTAGTCTGACTAATTGTGTGCATTGCGGCGAGTCTTAATAATTCACTTTCGGACTTTTGTTCTCCGTCTTTTTCTCGGCTCTCTTTCTCTCTCTCTCTCTCTCTTTCTCTCTCTTGGTACATATAATAAGAGGGGCTCTACTAGGCTCGTAATGCAGTCATCGTGTCGTTTGATGTTCTCGCGCAAGTTTTCAATGTTACATTATAATATTTCAAAGAGGCGCGCGCGGGGGCTTTCTCTCTAGCGACAAACTAGCAGCGACGTCATATTATAGTAGTCGCGGCGGCGGCGGAGGCGCGAGACCTCTGCGTGCTTTTAATAATAAACGCGGCGCAAAATTATTCGACGACAGTGTGTGTGCGTGTGTGTGCGTGCCCAGGCTCGTGGCCGCTATAAATAATGGAAAACAATGTCGCCGAGTATCGATGAAAGTAGCTGTAGCGCATACACTACAGTGGTAGTCGGTATAATAAACGCCGACAAGCGTGCATCACGCGCAGTTATTATGTAGCGCGCATCGAACGCTAGTTGGCAACGATTCTCGTGAGCGAGCGAGTGCAGTAGTACGAGTGAGTGAGCCGCGCGCGCGCGCGATAAATCCCGTTTACGCCCCCGAAATTCCTGGCTACTCGCGACGCGTGTCATATATAGCATAGTGGTATAGAGTAGTGTAGAGCGAGTTCGCGCTCTATTGTGTCGTCCGCGTCCGCGTGAGCAATAATAATTATTCGTTGGTAAAGTCTCGGACTCTATGTGTGTGGTAACGATGAGAGAGAGAGAGAGAAGATGCACCACTGCTGCAGCGAGTCATCGTCGTCGTCGTCGTCGTCTATTGCAGCGATGCGAAATGTAGCGAGGGATGCTTTATTGGCTTCGATGCATCGTCGAGTGCAAATTCTCGGGACTTTATAAATATCGCCGCTTGTGCGCCTCTCGTGTTTATTGTCATACATGCTATACACGCACTGTGTGTGTAGTGTGCTTGTACACGACACGCACGCATATAGGCGAATAATGAATGATTATTACGCGCACGCGTTATTATCCGTCCGTATTTGCGATTTGGCATCCTCGTCAGCGAAAAGAGAGAGAGAGAGAGAAAGAGAGAGACTTACCGCGCGTTATGATAATCATTATTATAAAATATACCGAAATGAACAAAGGCAAATTATAATAATAATAAGAGTAACGTAACGAACGACTGCACACACGCGCGCACGCTGCGAGCTTATCTTTCGCCATCAGCGTCATCATCTTATTCCCAAAAATATACGCATCTTCTTCTTTTTTTTTCTTCGCTTTATACCTGTGTATATATACATTTTCTCGCTGTCTCGCTCTTTTTTCTGCCCGTCTATGTACTCTCCTCGTCGTCGTCGAGAGTCGATGAGACAGATGCGTGTGCTATATGGAAAAAAGAGCGAACGAGGAAGAGAACCAAGGCGGGAGGAGGGAGGGGGGGACAGGAATCGGCCACCCGCTGCCAAGCCAGCCAGCCAGCCAGTAGGCCTATAAACCGCGAAAGAGGTGTCTCACGCATGCACGTGTGTGAGTGTCCTTATCTCTGGCTCCCGATCGAGTCGTAAATTTCGTCGCAAGCACACACGCATACACCCAAAGACGAGCGAGGCGTATTGCTGCAGGAGCAGTAACGCACAGGCCCCCGTGTTAAAATACGGTGTTTTCTCCGGTCTTTATATGGGATCGCGCGTATATTAACATTTATTTGATTAGGATTCACGCGCGCTCGTCTCTCGAGCCCGCTTGTTGCCTCGTGCGCCCGTTCACATGTGTACGGCAAGTGCAAATTATTATTTATTACGATTCCCGAGAGAGCTCGTTGGTAGGCACTGTTTTTCGATGTTTGCGTATATTACGCGAAGCTCTTTCAGAACGAGAGAGAGAGAGAGAGAGACCCAGATCGTTTCTGTAAACGCGTCGAACGCGCGATGCAACTTGTTTTGCCTTTTTTTTGTACCCTCTCACGAATGCCTGAGTATAATTTCTATTTTAACATTGATGAAATGAAACTGCTGAACGAGAGAGAGAGAGAGAGAGAGGTGAAAGAGGAGGGAGAGAGGAAAAGAGGAAGATAAAGAGGAATTCACGTTACATGGGCTTTGATGGTGAGAAACGATTGTAGCACTGACTCGATGCATGTGTGTCTTGGTCAAATTTATCACCTTTGCGCGTATACACACGCATATGTATATATATTCTTCGTTCCTCTCGTACGATTTTTTCCGTCTTTTTTTTTCTTAGCTGTTAGCTTCTCGCTCGCTCGAGCCTCGATCTATACGCACCACCTATGGATCTCCGATAGGTCAACGCCGGATGTAATCCGTATAATTGACAGCAGTTGGTGTCTATCTTTTTTTCTTTCTTTTTTCTTTCGTTTGTTTTATTTATTTATTTATTTTTATTTATTTCATTTTGATATGAAAATACGTGCGAACGCGTGATGTCGCGCGATAGATAATATGACGTAGACGATTTTGCACACGCGCGATCTCGCCGCGACGACGAATTGGACTCAAACGACGACAATTTTTCCTGAAATCTCCGCCTCAATTTATCAAGTGTGCGCGATGAATCAGTTTTTTTGGTTATATATATAAAGGACGCTCGCGAAGAAAAAAATGTACACAAACAAATGTTCGAATTTCACGCAAAGTGCAAAGGCCTACCACCACTATACTACCACTATCGCATACACTGCGCCGAAAAAAAAAATTGAAAAAATGCGATCTCGCACGGAGGCAAAAGAAAAAAATAAATAAATGAATAAAAGTGCATTAACTGTTAGCGAACTCCCTATCGGTTGCTCATATCGCGGCTCACATTTGTGCTCGCAACGTGTGTACTACGTATACACGTATTATATCGAGGATAATTCACGTAGCAGCAGCAGCAGCAGCCGCGACGAGGAGATCGCTGTTCATCGCTCGGTACACACGCGTACGATATTCGCGCGCGTGCATATAAAAGCGACAAATCGATCGTAAATTATTGTGCGTAAAGAAGAAGAAAAAAAGGAAAGAGAAGGAGCCCTCTCTCGGACACGCGATATATACACCAATTAGTGACAAAAGTTACGCACTTATTTCGCAATTGACGATACCACGCGTGCGTTTGCATGCGCGCGACGCGTCAGCGTGTATAAATGTACAAATATTTTAACAACAACGATCGAAACGAATTAAAGAAAAGAAAAAAAAGAAAAAAAACGAAAAGGTGGACGACTGCGCGCGACGGTGCAAAGAAAAGGAGCTGCGGAGGAATACTTTTATTATACGAGGAGAAAAAATTACTAGATGCTTATCTGGGGACAATAAAGTTAGACGCGCGCAAAAATTAGTGGAATCGACGAAGCTGCTGCTGCTGCTGCTGTTGCACAGGTTTTACACGCATGCGAGCAAGTGTGTGCTCTTGAAAGAGAGAGAGAGAGAGAGAGAGAGAGAGAGAGAGAGAGATAATGATCGCACGGAGCAGCGCGAGCACGCTGAATTTATCGAAGAAATTAAATTAGGAATTATGTTAATCAAATGGGCCTTAGACCAGTTTTCTTGCGATCCGCGATGACGACCGACTATGACGACGAGGGACGTTTCATCGCTCCGATTTAACGAGTTTTAGCGTACGTGGACGATTCATTTTCTATTCAGTGCTCGATGTCTATATATGTTCTGCAGCTGCATCGATGATAATTGGAATTGTGTAGATGGATTTTTTCGTGCAGCCAAACTGCACACGCGTTTGCCTGCCTTATATATAGGACAATAAACAAGGCCTCGTGTGCGCGACGTTGTGTCTCTCGGAAATAACTCTTTGCGCGCGTCGACTCGAGGTAACGCCTCGGCTCACTCTCTCTCTCTCTCTCGAAGGTAAAATCGTGAGCGTAGGGGGCGCCCGACTTTTTTCCCCCGTGCGCGACGTTGTTTTCTCTCTCTCTCTCTCTCTTTCTCTCGGGTCTTATAAAAGCCCATTGGGATTTATAGTCAATAGGGAAAAATAAAAAGGCTTTTCCAAGCTCGCCCGCGTATAATATCCAAAGGTGCTACGCGACGTTTTAAACGCTTTTGCATAATGCCGTGCGCGCTGGCGTGTGGGGGTTCCTTTTTATCTTTGTGTTCATCTTGCTTCGCGTGTTTTGTGTATGTGTATGTGCGTCGTTTATAAAGCTTCGGGGCCGGACACAATAGACTTGTGTACCTTATACACAGCGTCGCTTGGCGCGTTTAAATTCATTTTCGCGAATAAAACGACTTCTTTATCAATGCGCCTTCTTTGACGCGCTTCGAGCGAGCACGAAAACGAATGGACCAGAAGCACTTCTTTTTTTTTTTTTTTTTATCATCGCAGCATAACACGTATGCTCGGATCTTTTCGCGCGAGTCGGAAATCGAGAGGACCAGTTATGCAATAGTCAGGCACATTATCATTCGTCTAAATGACTTGTCTTACAAGCCGATCATCGTGTGTAACGACAAATCGTTTGTCGATAGTCATTTTTCGCTGACCTCACCTCGCCTGCGTATAATATAATACAGCGAGAGACTCGACGCGCGGTGCACACGTATACCCAACGCGCGGGTATTAAATTACCGAATCTGGAAATCCCTCGCGATCATTTCGGAAGCGATAAAAAAAAGAGAGAGAGAGAGAGAGAAAAAGGCAACGTGCAAGGGCCGGAGAAGGAGAAGAAATCGCGCAGCAGAAGCAGCAGTTAATAAACTCGAAGATTTATACAATAATAATATATTTATTTAAACGCGCACACACGGTAACGGCGACACGGGAGGCCCCGCGATCAGCAACGACGACGAATCCATCGCCGCGCCGAGTTATAATTATCGCGCGCCCGTGCACGAGTGTATCTGTGTGTGTATATAATGTAAAAGGTACTGACGAAATGGCATAAATAAGCGCGGTTACATCGCGATGATCGCGAGCGACGATCTATATATATGCACATATTGCAGCGAGAGAGAGAGAGGCGCGATTCGACGAATTTTACAGCTTTTTTCCCCGTCTCTGCTGACTTTTTTCTCTCTCTCTCTCTCTTTCTCGTACGTACGACGACGATCGTCCAAGTGTCGTTCAACGTTCATGAGTATTAAGGTTTTGACGAGATGGGAATGAGTCGCACGCATACACGCACACACAAATGATACACTGGAGTACATTATTATAATATATATATTTTAAAAATCAATTAGTCGGAGATACTGCGCGCCGTCGTATAATCCTTCGTAAATACTTAAATGGACGATCTATTAATCCTTTAAAGTGACGAAAAAGTCGACTGCGCCTGATATACGGACGAGTTTAAAGAGCCTTTATTGCTTTTTAAGCCTCACGAAAGACAGAGAGAGAGAGAGAGAGAGAGAGAGAGAGAGAGAGAGAGAAGACGATGGGCCAATGAGAAGGACGAAAAATTAACCGCGTCTCGCGTGAAATCGACTCGTCCCGGAGAAATTATTATCATTATTTTATGCATTATCGTATGTGCATGCAATATATAAGTATTGCGAAAATCCAAAAAGCTATCATGCGCACGAATGATAAAAATGGCCGATCGCTCTTTTGTTGCAGCAGTCAAAAGGGCGACAAATCTCACAGCGGCGACCCGGGCGACTCGAGCTACGAGAGCGGCGAGGAGACCAAGCGCCAATCGGTCAGTCAACTGTCGTCCTGCGGCGGTCCCCAACCAGGCCCACCGAGCAGTGGTCAGCAGCAGCAGCACCTGGTGGATCACCATCAGCAGCAACAGCAGCAGCAGCAGCAGCAACACCAACACAGTCCAGTGACGAGCAGCATGTACCAGTTGCCGAGCTCGCAGCTGTCCTCGTCGCACTCGCCGCACTCGTATCATCAGCAACAGACGTCGTCGTCGTACGCGCAGCAACAGCAGCAACAGCAACAGCAGCATCAGCACCACGACCACACGAGCAACGACAGCAACGGCGCCGACGACAAGCGCAATCTGCACCATCAGCTGCAGCATCATCTGCAGGCCGGAGCGGCTGCGGCCGCCGCGGCGCTGCACGCGGGACTCGTGCATCCGACGGCTACGCTGCCCAGCCAATCGAGCTGCGCCCAGCAGAAAAGCCAGATCGACTACATGCCGTACTACAGCTCGCAGGTAAGACACAGTCGTATAATAGGAACCTTGACAAAAAACGCGCGTTCTCCCTGTTATATACTATATGCGCGAAAGAATTCCACGACTAATCCTCGCCGTCGCGTCTGCTCTTCTTTTTGTCAATAATAGGACTATCTGCTGGGACCGGCGAGCGGCGCCGAGCTGCAAAAGTCCCTGCCGCACACGGCGACGTCGATGCAGATGGGCGCGATCGCGCCGTCGATGGGCGGCCTCAGCCCGATGGGCCCGGGCTCGATGATGCCCAGCTCCATGCAGTCGTCCATGGCCAATCACACGGCGGCCGCGATGAACGGCATGTCGATGAACGGCATGGGCATGGGCGCCTATCATCACCAGGGCATGGGCGGCATGGCCATGTCCGGCGGTCATCATCATCATCACGCGGGCTACCATCACAGCGCCAGTCTCGTGCTCGGCGAGTATCATTCCTTGTGACCTTGGCCGACGTCGACTACCGCAGCAGCGGCGGCAGCTGCAAGCTCAACCAGCAACAACAACACCGCGTCCAGTGGCAGTGCATCGTCCTCGTCCTCCTCTGTGCGCTCGTCCAAACGCAAACAGTCGGCCCTGTCCGGTAGCAATCACCATCATCTTCATCATCAATCGCAAAATTATCACAACTATCATCATCATTACGAAAAAGGTAGCTGGGAGTATCAGTATCAACATTATCATCATCAGCAACAACAGCAACAGCAGCAGCAGCAACAACAACAACAGCAGCAACATCATCATCAGCAACAGCAGCAGCAGCTGCAGCAAGAGAGCAGCAACGGCAGCAGCTCGTCCGACAAGCCGGTGACTATTGTTCAAGCACGAATTTACTGTCTCGCCGAGTAGTATAGTTATTAACGGTTGCAGCGCGCGTAAAATAGCAGAAAGCTTGCGCACGCGTGTGCGAGTGCGATCCGAGTGCGGGTGTACGTGAGTGTGTCGTCGTCGTCGCCGTCGCCGTCGTGGGTGCGTAGGCGAGAGAAGAGAGACTCTCTCTGTCTCGTGTTTAAAGCACACAAGTGTGAGTATTTTTAGCCCTACATACGTACGTACACACGAGACGCATGCACATGCACTCGCCCGCGCGCACACACACACACACAACGAGTATATATATATAAATGGGTATATAAGTTATAAAGACACAGGGTTAAAGCCACGAGATGTGATAATATATATCGTATGTACAGTAGTATGTGAAACTATATAGCTTTTATAAGTGCGACGGATTTCCAAGCTGGCTCGCTGACCGAGTTTTTTTTCTCTTCTTCTTCTTCTTCTTCTTCCCTTCCTTCTTCCTATATAAGCGCGAAGAGTTGAGAGAAGCGCACGACGTCGTCGTCGTCGTCATCGTCTGGTTGCTAGGTCGGTGTGTGCGTGTGTGTGTGCGTGTGTGCGTGTGTATGTTTGTTTGTCTATTTTAGATTCGATTTCGAAGTCCACGAGCGACATACACGCTTTTATAGTAAAAGAAAGAGAGAGAGACAGGGACAGAGACGAGGGAAAATATGCAAACGCGCTCGCGTATACACAATTTTGCGATTCCACCGTTGTGTACCGATTGGCAAAATATTGGTCTCCGGAGTCGCGCGAAATTTTTTCAAAGGTCGTTCCACTTTTAGGCGAGAGGTATATTTGTTTGCTCTGTTGTTGCTGCGAACTCGTGCGTGAAAAAGCTATTAGCTGAGCTTCGTCTTTTTTTTTTTTTTTAAACCCTCGGGGGGGTCAACGGATAGAAAAAAAATAGCGAATCGAAGAATTCGTCGCTCCTCTCTATCTCTTTCCTCGCGCGAGACACATTGTAAATAGTAATGCATATAGCGTACACAAATGTAAGTTATTTCCAGTGATGCGGCGACGACACGCGCGTCTCGTCGATGATTAATCGAGGCGCGAGATGCATATAAAATGGATTGTGACCCGTTCGTAATAATATTTCCCATTACCTTTAATCCGTCACCATATTATAGTTACCTTATTATTATTATCATTTTTTTTCATTAACTCGCTAATGAATAAAGATAGAAAAAACGTAAAGTGTCAAAGGTAAAAATTAAGGTTCAATAGAAAAATTAAGTATACGGAAGCTCTTGTTGCGTTGTATCATTTGTCTTTCTTGTAAATGTCTGTAGATAGAGATTTTTGTGAAGTGATGTTTATTAACGAAAAAAATAAATAAATTTAAAAGCTGCGAAGTAATAGCGCAATTTCTATAGGAGTATTATAATAAAAGACAATTTTTTGCTTGAATGTGTGTGTTAGAGTGCGTGTGCGTTGCGTGCGTTTATGTGTGTATAATGCCGAATGAAATACGAAAAAATAAGTAAAGCAGATTTTATGGAATTTAGTTTGAAAAAAATTTTCCTTATTTTTATCTTTTATATTTAGGTAAGTTTTTTCGTCTACGATAAACTATAACAAATTGAGTTAAAGGTCAAATTGTTTAAACCAAAGCATTTGCAAATTTAATGAAAAATAGACGAACGAACGTTGCTCTTAAGATGCATAATTGTTAGATAAAGAAAAATGTATAATTATATTATGGCATATATATATAAAAAAATACAAGAAAGTAATAAAACATTGAAAAACAAATCCGTTCATTGTAAATACAATATACATACACCTTCACTAGCTCTTAAGAGTTTGGCAGTCCAGATGTCTTATAAATAAATATACATACTAATTCAATCATAGTTGAAATTTAAAAAAAATACCAAGCAAGAGTGTTGAAGTAATAATTAGCTTGTAATAGTGGTTGAAAATTCGAAGAAAGGAGAAAAAAAATTAAAGCACCACGATACAAAATGCACACTTATAATACACGCAAGAGATGAGAAGAGCGACGAGAGGTCGATTGCACCGCGCCAAGTGGGTTACACAAGCTCCACACACACACACACATTTATGCAGCGCTTGAATTTTTTTTCTTGTCTTTTTTGACTCTCCGTTTCAAGCTGTCTTCCTTTTTTCGACGACGCGGCCTGTAGTTGGTATCTTTTAACGAATTGCTCGCTGCTTTGTTGTTATTTTTTTTTATCGTCCGAGGAACTCAAAAATTGAAAATTCGCGAAAAAATGTCTCGATCGAGTGGCTATTATCGTAGGCTGGAAAAGAGTCACGCAACAAATTAAAAATAACTCATAAGTTGCGATTGTAAATACACTCACGCGAAATGCCAACAACTCTTTTTCCATGCTGTTACGAGCATCATTAAAAAAAATTTATTTTTGTACATTCGTGCAAAAGTGCGCGCGCGTGTCAGTTTTTTCGAAGAAAAATTTCTTGCGTTATTAATTCTTTTTTTTTATACATATTTCTTCTGCTTTTTTGTATATCATTCAAGAATTACGAAATGAAGCTTTGAACCATACGGAATTTAAGCGACCAATCAATTTAAAAGAATGTGAAAAATCGTGTGCAAACTCGGAAAAACTTTTGCAAAAATTTTGACGTGTGGAGCTAGCGATGGCGAAACGATCGCAAAAATTTTTGATGATTGACGGAAAAGAAATTAAACAAGCTCAAATTAAGCTCCGAAATAAATAGAAGCAGCAAGACTGCCAATAAACTTAATCAACGCAGTGCCACAAAAATAAGCGCGTAAAAAAAACAAATAGATGAAAATGGTATTTAAAAATCTCGTACGTGAAAAGTTACTATATTATTATTATGTCTGTGTACAATTTTTGCATCGATATACATAAAGCAAACTGAGAGCAATCATTGCAAAGAAACAAACTCCGAAACTCTTGCACAAAACAACAATTAAAGAATAAATTAATAATACGAGTCAGACGCGAACATGCGTTTATACATAAAAACTACGATAGAGAATCGGAAATATATTATATTATATTATATTATAATTACAATTAATAAATGCATATTATGAATAATAGATAATAATTACGTATTACGTCATAAACGTACATTAAATAAATGTTATATTCCGAGCACATACGAAAAAAAGAGAAAAATATCGACTGATCGACTTTTATATGTTACTAATGAATATATATTTACAAACACACACATGAGCAGACGGACAGTCGATCTGATGTGTGTGAATGGCCAATAAATGAATTATTATCAAACACAACACGCCATGCACAATATTGTTTTTTGTAGTTAAGGGAACGACAAAATGCAAACTAAATCTATTTAGTCTTATGTTGTCAACGAGTTACGAACTGTGAAGAATTACTATTAAAAAACAAACGAATAAATAAATAAAATAAAAATAGTGCAACGACGAACAAATATGGAAAAAAATGATTGCTATTTATTTCTTTCCTCTGCCTTGATACCCAAAAAGAGCTCATCATCGAGATTACGCAAGTGATCTATTCGCACCTCGTGAATCATTTAAAGCGTATCGCCTTTTTGCCTAGCATTTCAGATATCATATGTATAAAACGACATCGCGACGGCAACAGAAGTGAGTATATTTACCGATTTGGGAAGGCGATCTTTTTCGGATACTGATATTCATCTCTCGCGCGTGTGTTTCTTTTTTTTTTCAAGTGTGCGCGTACATGTGAGATTCGCTGCCAAAGCGAGAGAAAAAAAAGCACATCTGCACACATCGGTTCTTGTCGTGATACAGCGAGCATTGCGCATAGCCGTCGTCGTCATCTTCTTCTGCTTCTTCTTCTTCGGCACTGATGATTCTATTGTGCGGAGAGAATGTGCTATTGGCAGTGTGTTTACCTATTGTGCATCTGTACAGCTAAACGGAGATCCGACTGATTGGATTAGATCTAAGCAGACTTAGAACCTGCACAAAGAGGTAATTCAAAGTGGATTGTGCTTTTTTTATTATAATTGAAATTAATAAATTGTCATTCATCCACGAGAGGGATCGACGAGATGCCAATCTCCTCTCAGGTCTCTATCTCTTTCTCTCTCACTCACTCTTGAAACCCCCATTTATACACTATAAAATTCGCAAAAAACGACTTTCGAATGGGTCCAATGCGCGCGCAAGGGCTCAACGCGATGATCGGCGCTCTTCTTTTCTGTGTGTGCTCATTGCGGCGGAATAAGAGCAGTCGACTTGCCGCCGCCGCCGTCGCCGACGCCGACGACGACGACGACGATGATGATGCTCAACGGCTCGTTGATGATGTTTACGCTCATACGAACGAAGCCCCTTGAATGCATATATACAGTGTATATACCCCATTTGTACATAAATTAAATACGAGAGTGAGGACTTTTTGTGAAAGAGAGAGATATACGACGATGACAGTATCGATTGGGATGATCTCGAACGAGAGTATAAACTAATATGGATAGAGCGATTAGATATTGATTTGTATAGTAGCAGTTTTGTGGATCCTATATAGGCTACCCTGTTGAAAATATTTTACAGTTAATGTAAACGTGAAAAGTGAGAATCTATGCTCTAAATGTTTGTATTGGTACTCATGTAATATCATTGGGTTCTTATACAATTATTTTCACTTTGCAACTTGCAGATTTACACATTATTGTACTCGCCATCTAGCGGTAGGAAATACCTTTAATTATGATTGAATTTCCATAAATATTTTGTACATTTAGCGCAAAAATAAAACAGTATTGACACATTTATTTCCAATGTAGAATTTAATTTTTTTTTAATTTTTGCTTTAAATTTACCTATATGATTGCATTTGATGAATTATTTGGGCAGTAAAAAATAAATCGATACCTACACATTACTTTTCAACAAAGATTTCACGTAAAAGTACCTCAGATAACATTTAATATCAATCAATTGAATTTTTACTTTTGTTTTTACATTAAATCTGCATTAAAATTGAGTTTTATTTCGAAAGTGTAACTGTTGTTTAGTTTTATTTCAAGAGTGCTATATAAAGATACGCAATGTAACATTTTTATCTGTTTATACTGAATCATAATAGCGGGCGTAATTACCGCGGCGATTTTGTTATGACGCAGCAGCAGTCCGAAATAATTACACACCTCTACGCGTATAGAAATTCGTTCCGTGAAATTTTTCATTCTCTCCAAGCATCATCAAAAGATCGCGAGCGTGCTGTGTAGAGAGCATTGGTTGTACATTATATGAAGAAAAAAAGCATCAAAAGCGCATCGCACTTAATTGTTTTCTCATAAAAACCGAATCTATGCGCATTCAATATATAAAACAACTCGTTCGTCCGCATATATAGCCGAAAAATCGTTCTCGTTCGGCGCTCTTTCTCTCTCTCTCTCTCATAAAACTCGCTCCATCGCGCTCGGGCGTACTTGAAAAGGTAAAAGAGGGGCACAACACACACGGGCAGGCATACGCATATTCTTTACAGAATCGTCGGCAAAAAATCAGACATCACATGTACGCGGTATATGTATGCGCGCTACCGAAAAGAGAGAGAGAAAAAAAAAAAGAAATGGTGCACACGCGTCTGTGCGTATGAACGTCGAGGGGTTCGTTCTCTCGTCAAGTATATGTGCTGCTGCCGCTGCTCCCGCTGAATATATATAATGTACACGATCGAGCGCGCATCAATGCGAACAAAGAGGCCAATTGTGGCATGTGTATTAATGCTATTATGTACGAGATTTTCCGATTTTCAATGATTATTTTTTTTTCTTCCCCCCGACGAGTGTGTATGCGCGCGCGCGCGTGTGTGTGTATACTATTTACACCCTATCTGCTCGCTCGCATTCTGCACGGGGCCCACCATGGAGAACGCAAGAGAGAGACGCATACCATATATAGTTGTATATTCCCCGAAAGGGACAAAATTTTATGCGTCGCGTTGGGACTTGATAAGCCGTATACAAAATGGTAGTACAGTTGTAGTAAGCTCTTGCCGAGAGAGAGAGAGAGAGAGATTCGTATCGTCGCGCGCCTCGTGAGCGGCGCTACGCATAAATAACGAGGACTTTTCTTGGGAGGTATAGCGTACGCGGCCGCAGCGGAATTTAAATTTCGCAAATTAGTCCGTCCATTACAAGCCTCGGTCTGTCGTATCGCGCGTGTGCGTGCTAGAAACAATCTTGTCCCGCATTTCATCTCTCTCTCTCTCTCTCTCTCTCGACTCTATGTATGTTTCTCTCTTTTGTTACGCGGGCGCGCGCTTTACTTCATTTTTTTTGTTTCCTCCGACGCACGACACGCACAAATATTTAAAACTAAAAATCTCGGACCAGCGCAATCTTGTCGTCCTTATGTCTTATTTTTTTTTCCAAACAAACTCTCATATGCCGTTGCAAAAATGTTCCATCGCACGCGCGCGTCTTTTCTTTTTGAAGAACGATCGAGAGCAGCACGACTAGAAAGAAATACCTCCAACGCATCAATTTCATCACGTAGCAGTAATAAAATGTCACGATCAACTCGCGCCTCTCTCCACTTGAATATTCGAGCGATTCTAATCTCGCACCCCTGCACGCGTGATTATTCATTTTTGTTACTA
Source organism: Trichogramma evanescens (assembly GCA_902732785.1). Lineage (NCBI taxonomy): Eukaryota > Metazoa > Arthropoda > Insecta > Hymenoptera > Trichogrammatidae > Trichogramma > Trichogramma evanescens. The sequence goes on along the minus strand of CACVKI010146103.1, from coordinate 20,987 downwards.
TCGATATCGCGATTGCAGCAACAACAACAACAACAGCAAAAACAAACGATCGGCGACTGTGTACGAAATAAGAGCGAAAACTAACGAATAAAAAAAAAGCATCAACGCAGCAGAGAGAAGAATTAAATGAATCGTTCGACATTTAAAGTTTCGCGCGGTTATACGAAAAGTTCCGAGAATTATCGGAGCTTGAAACGTCGCGACCACCACCTCGGTACTTTTATATAAATACGCGCGCGTATATAAACACATCTCGCGCCTCGCTTATATTATATGCATGCGTTCGCCATGAAGCGCGTCCGTAACAAATCATACACACATTGTAATGTCTGTGCGTCCGTGTGTTATATGTGCATCTAAAACGTATACACATACACACACATACACACTGATATATACTGCGATTTCAGCGAGAGATCCCGTGGCTCTCTCTCTCCCTCTCGCTCGGTCTTCTTATATAGTTTATTTTTCGAAGGAGTAGCCACTGCCGCTGCCACTCGACAAATCGTCCTCGCGCCTTCCGAAGACACACGGCTCTATATTATAACGTGTGAGCAACTGCGCTGCGTATACATATGCATGTTTCTCTCTTTCGTTTTCTTGTTCCTTTTTTTTTTCTTGTATACGGTCTTCCACGCATGCACATTCGGGATCTCTCGCTTGACGCGCGTATACAAACCATAGGAATACGCGTACATGTGTACCCTTTTCTCGTGCGCGGAACTACTTGACGTATGAAGAGCTTTTTTGTGCTCTCGGCAGACGTCAAGACGCTTTCGTATACGCTCGTAATGTACGATACGTGCCGAATGTAGGTCAGATTTACATTTGTGGCAGGCAATGTACATGGCACACATTATAAGCAGATATAGCGCGAGGCATTTATTGCAAACGAGCTCGCGATCGAGCCTAATAATCATTACGTATATCGGAGAGGAGAAAAAAAAACACGAAGTGCGACGAAGATGCCGCTTGGGTGCAGCTTGCAAAAGCCCGCGCACGTGGTGCAAAGTCAGCGGCTCGTCCGTCGTCGTCATCACCACCGCTCGCCGCCGAGCTGCTATCTCCATCGCTTAATAAGACAGTTCTCGAATTGCGAAGAGGCTTAATCGCTTCTCTCTATTTCTCTCTCTTGGAGCTTTGGTATTTGTAAATATTTACTCTTTCGTGGCGCGTCGTCGTATACGGCGTCTTCAACTCTTTATATTATTTTTATTATACATTTATATTTCTCCTTTCTCAACGCGGGCCTATATAAACGATAATAAAGACGCAGACGTTGTATGTATACATCGTATATATAATGTGCCGCATGCTTACGGCTCATTGTGTCCGCGAAGAAGAGCGCCAAAGGGCGGGTGGTTCCTCTTGTCTTGGGCGCGCGCTCACTCGCTCGTTCGCCCGAGCAGGTATATATATACATGTGGGGAGGCTCCCGCGTAAAAGTAACCCGATACCTCGACAACTCGCTTTCTTTCTCCGACAATTTTTTTTCCTTTTTTTTTTGCTGCTGCTGCTCTCACTTTTATAACATCCTTCTTTTGCTTTTTAAGAGAGAGAGAGAGAGAAGCGAACTACTCGTACACGCACAGTGTACGCAGGTATTGTACACAATTGTGTATGTATCAAAACAATAAGGCCCATACTGAAATTCGTTTATAATGCCCAATAGATGATGGCAAAGACAGCAGCCACGACAACGACGGCGACGACAACGACGTCGATTCAAGAGAAAGTAATGAAAAACTCGTTGAATTAAAACATTTCAAAGATTCATCTATGAGCTTGTGCCGCGCCAACGCGGTTCCATGGTCGAGTTCGCCGTGTCGTCGTCGTTGTCTTGGTGATACACAAACGCATATAACACAAATTTCCATGAAGTCAGAGAATATTATGAATACGATCATCTCGATAGAGAGCGCAAAAAGGGCCTCGTGTACAGACACACACACACACACACACAAGCGCATTATAACTCCTCTGCGTAGACTTTTTTTCGCTGATGCCTAATGTGATGCCGGTGTCAACTTACACACCGTGCGCGGGCCATTTTGTTGTAATACAGAAACAGCGTTGACTGCGACTTTTATATATGCGGACGCCGCTGCCGCTGCAACCGTGCGTGTGTGCTTTTTTATCATCGCGCGCATATATAATACAATAAAGCTCGTGTATAATACGTGATAAAATTCATGTAAGATAGCTCGCGATATATCAAAAGGACTACTTTTTTTCGGCGGGCGGGGAGAGGCACATCATAATGTACTACGTGTGTAATCGCGATTTCGGAGTCTTGTACCGCTAATCCTTCGCGGATTATTTGATTATTACGCTCGCGTGTCCTTGCGTGTGTGTGTGTGTGTGTGTGTGTGTGCGTGTCTCGTATAATACATTATAATATATAGTTTCTGATTTGACCGAGAGACACCTGCGACACATCAGTCGCTCGGCGTTCAAAAGAACAGAAAAAGAAGGAGAAGACGTAAAAGAAAAAGAAAAGAACAACAACAAACGACACGCATTTTTATTATATATTCATACACACATAATGCGTTGGCGATTTTCCAAACGAGCGAGCGCAGGTAAAATCATGAGCGCGTAAAATGTATTAAAAAAAGCTACTTCTCATGTAAGAGACGTCGTCGCCGTCGTTGCTGCTGCTTCTTCTCGTCGCGTAGTCGCGTCCAAAAACTACCTTTTTCTCCCTCGTTTCCATCTTGCGCATAACGTATACAACGCGCCGTATATTATATGAATTATCGAAGCGATATTCCTTCCAGGACGATGGGCAGGCGTTGAAAAGAGCCGAGAGAGAGAGAGAGAAAGAAAGAGTCGAGATTGCGTCGGGTGTATTTATAATGTGTGCGCAGGTATACGTGCAGGAAAGGATATTTTTAAAAAATATAACGGAAAGAGATGCTTTTCGGGAGTTGATACGCATCGTACTTATGGTTGAGCTATGGACTACATTGTACTATACGTATATATAATATGTTGTAAGCACATCACACGGGACAATTGACGCTTGATATAAATTGAATACTTCCCGAAGTGTATATATGTATACGCATCGAGGCTTGCTCTGCAGCAACAGCCACCCACGCGCGATCACGACGACGACGACGATGATGGGGTAGATGTCGGAGGTGCGATAAGTCGCTTACTCCATCTGAATTATGTATTTTCATATATTGGCCCTTTGGGAGATGGGCTCGAGTCGAGTGCGAGTGTTATATATATAGCAGTGCACTTAGCGTCCCACTCTAGGCTCCGCAACAACGAGCTTACGCATCCACGGCTCTCGAGTACGAGTATTTTTCACCCGAACCGCTCCTATTTACATCGCTGCTGCCAGTCGCGTCGAGTTAGCCTCGTTATTATTGAGATGGCGCGCGATAATAGCGTATATATTATTTTGTGGCCCGCGCGAATATATATCAATACGAAGTGAAAAATCATCCCTCGTCGAGCGAGCAAAGCCAATTGTCACGCGTTCGTGCACGTATGTATGCATATGACATATGTTTGCGAGAGAAAATAAAAAGGGCAACGATACATGTACCTATATTGTAGGCTTTCGCCGCGCGTTATAATAGTAACCGAGACATATGCACAGCGTAATATATATTAAAAAAAAAGAGCCCCTAACCCAACGATTGGCTGATGCGCCGATCCAATGGTAATAAAGCTCCATCGAGAGGAGGGGACACGCAGTTAGTACAATCGCTTCCGTGTAGTTGTAAGTACGTGTACGCACTCATATATATGAGATATTTTGTAAAAAAAGTCCTTCAAGATCGAGGCTGAAATCACGATTAAAATGCACTTGACACGTGTAATGGACTTTGATAATTTTTCATTGAGGTCCTAGAAACATGGGAAAACACGTGGAAAATAAACATTCTTATTGGTTGTTTATCTATAGCTATTTTTGTGTTCCGTTTTAATGGCAAACGTTTACTTTTCGTAACACATGAAATACATTTAATGTAATTATTTAATTGATATAATTATAATGACTTAGTTTTACTTCATTGGCCTTGATAACTTACAAGGAGAGCCCTTCATGTCAACATTCACTTTAAATTATAAATTATATGCCTAGGGAGAGAAAAACTGAAAAGCCTCAGAGCACGTGAAATACATAACGATAAACACGAGCTTTGAGGCTTTTTTTTCGCTTCATAGGTGCGTATACTATTTTTCATGAATCCCCCAGCAGAAATTAACTTTTTCGTTTTGGCTGCCGGGACGAAAAAGGTTAGTTTCGGCTGGGATATCATGAAAAAATACTTTTCATCACTGCGTGCGGTAATGTATAAAATTGGACTTCCCGCATCTTGTGATGAAAAATACTATACGCAACTGGGGCGGCTGTGCATCTTGAACTCGTGTCCTTGCAACCCTCGCTACGCTCGGGTCGCAAACGGCCACTCGTCCCAGATACACAATCCACCGCCCCAGTTGCGTAATGTACTAATTCATCGCTGCGTGCGGAAAGTGATACTTTCGCACACGGTTGGCGATCTTAAAATCGACTTTCCACAAGGCTGACGATCTTTAAATTTACTTTCCGCACGTTTTAATGAAAATTAGTGTACCCAACTGGGGTGGTTGTCAATCTTGCACTCGTGCAGATCAACAACCTCCCGTCCCCATTGCGTAATCTACTAATCTCGGTATTGTTAAACACGAAATATGTATTAGTCATACCAACGATATGACATAACGAACGAAAGAAAACGCTCTCTTTCGTCCTCGGTAACACAAAAATGGGTATCAAGTGACAAAAATTTCAATCGTATATTTAGCCTCCTTGAATTTTACGAGATCTGTATGGAATTTCTAATAAACTCGCTAAAATGGACAAAAAAAAAATTAGATTCCTCAGAGTTGTATACTGTACAATGCATTTTATTTAATTGATTGCACGGAGAGAGACAGAGTTTAAGAGGCCTAAGGAGCACGTAATTTACGAACGAAAGGGGCGAGGTTTTGTGCTGCCGCGCGAAGCCCATTTATGCAGGTGAGGGTGGCAGCTAATGTACGTACCTACGTACGTACGATGCTCGTTTGGAAGCCTGAAAAACAAAAGACAAGTTGAAAGTGTACGTACAGAGTAAACGCGAGGAGGACGACGACAAAAACAGACCGGAAGACGAAGGAGATGCTCGTACAACATTTATATTTGTAGGAGTGAATGAGAAAGAGAGAAAAAGGTGGCAAAAGAGGGTTATAACTCTACTTACGTAATGAGAAACTCGACAAGTTCGATTCCTAGGTAGGCAGGCTCGCGTATAAGGGCGCGAACTCATATTTGAAGTAACGCGATACGCGCACCTTCTAGCTCGCTCCGCCTCGTGTGTGTATGTGCACCGCGTACATGTATGCGTGTAATTGTGAAATTGCTTCGAGATCACTTGGCCCTGCGGGCCCATGTATATTATGATAGTGACAGTACGTATAAAATAAGCTCGAAAATCTGAAATTCAATCAAAAGAAAAAAAACAAAAAAAGAAGACGAGGAATCAGACGTATTATTGTCGTGTTATACATATCGTAGGCTCTGCAACCGAGTGCGAAGAGGCAACGCGTGGCACTTTACATTATATTGTGTATGTATGTGCACACAAATATACACACACATATATTATACATATATAATATATGTAACGCCCGACGACGACGACCTACCCTAGTGAGAATCGTGTTTCAATGCAGAAACCGAAAACCATATCATTACGGGCCAAGAGCACGCCCGAAGTGCTTTTGGTTTCATCCTATTCGCACATACGTATATATTGTACATATGTATACATATCAATCGCAAAATATGTGTGTACATATGTGTGTGTCTATGCGCGTGTGTGTGTGTGTGTGAAGCGCGTGCCTCAATGATGACAGAGTGTAATGCTGCCGATGGTCGAATATTTTCAATTAACCCAGTGATGTTTGCGGATGTGTAATAATTGTATATAACTCACGCTCCTTTGCCACGCTCGATTGAGTTGTGTTGCCATCTCTGCACACACACACACACACACACACACACATAAACACATGCGCGCGCACAAAAACATATTCTTTCTTTTATGCTTCTTATATATTTGTAAGATGCAGTCCGAGTTTCTACGAATGAAATTTTTCTCACGCCTATGTATATATACGTACGTATGCGCGGAGCTTGTTGTTGATTTATCGATTAATTATTCTTTTACTGCATTCAAACTACAACGGACGTCGTGCTAAGGCCTTACACTGTGTGCGTGATAAGAAACGCTCGATGACGATGCTCGGCCGTTCTTCGGAGCAAAAGAGCGACGAATTTTTTAATTTCCATCATCAATTCTGGAGAGAGCTGGAAAGAGCGGCTCGCGCGTTCTGCCATGCAGCGACGAATATTCAGAAAAGAGACAGCACGCGAATGAATAATAAAGATATTTTTATCATCGCGCCGAGATCGCGCGAGTTTCAAACGTTTAAATTAATTAAATTGTACCCCCGTCCGCCCGGATCCGTGTTTGTACGCAGTCGGGCGCGCGCGTAGTAGAATGAATAAAAATAAAGGAATTTTTTACGTGTATCTTCTACTCCTTTTTTTTTGCTTCAGGTAGAGGCGACGCACACAAACACTCTCACACGGTAGGAAATTTGCATGCGATTGCGATTTTTTCGTTGTTAAAACAAGCGGTCTCCGAATCAATTTTTGTCCCCATGCGCACTCGTGTGCCTCTCTCGGATTAATCGCGACGATGATTAGGTCTTGTCCGTGTGTTTGTCTCGATAATTCTCACGCTCGCGCCCTATCGAATCGGCTGCGCGCGTACAATATACGGTCACAACGAACGCGTTTATTTCCAGATTTCCGATCGACGAGCGACAGACAAAGTCCAGCATATTATAATGATAAAAAAAAAATACTCGGGTACATCGTCGCGCACAACGTGCATAACGTTATTGCGCCTCCGCCGCGCATACGAGGCGATCTGCGCCTGTGTGCGCGAGCTACGTCTGGATGCATTAATGCATCGCACAATACTACACAAGTCCTATATGCATCGCGTATATGTACACATACTTGGGCATGTGTGCGTGTGTGTCTGTGTGTGTGTGTGTGTGTGTACGGAGAGGCAACACTTCACGCGGCGGCCGTCAATTACGATTAATTAGAGCGTAGACTGACAGAAGCGAACGACTGCGCGTATATATGCATACATGTAAGCATAAAATATATGCACAGCATCCAGTCGTCAGCTTGAACGTTTGACGCTTTAATGCCTCTTTTATAACTTATGGGTGATGGGTGATGCTGCTGCTGCAGCGCGAAAGTTCCTGAGACTCTACCCTTCTTCCGATTATAATATAATTGATATAATATAATTGATATTATCACTGTCTTTGATTCCAACTGGTATGCGTCTTTTCTTTTTCTTTTTTTTTTCATTTTCAATGAGTGCCATAAATGACATTTCTATTCACGCGCTTCGAGAGTACACGCCATACACATAGATCGTGTACGAGAACAGCTATAAGAGGCGCGAAGGGCAGGATCTTAATAATTGCGGAGCAGCAGCCTCAGCTTCGATAATTGCGCGCGCGCCAATTTTTAATATGCGCAACGCTTAATCAGACGCGTGCATCTGCCCGTGCGCTGTTGCTGCCGCCGCTGCTGCTCTGCAGTGTGTGTGTGTGTGTGTGTGTGTGTGTGTGTGTGTGTGTGTGTGTGTGTGTGTGTGTGTGTGTGTGTGTGT
>CACVKI010146103.1:0-13186 GCA_902732785.1 Trichogramma evanescens | reverse complement strand
TGTGTGTATGTGTGTTCTTAATTCGTCATAACATATGCGAGACTGGAGCTCTCTCGCGCGGCATCTTTTTCGCAAAGGCTGATAGGAGAGCAGCGAACAAGACGAAAAAAAAAAATCATAATTTTTAGATAATCGAAACATCTGTTGTGTTTTTATACGCGAAATCGTATTGAGACATATATGAAATTATGACATGATAACATCTCGTCTCCTTGCTTCCTTTTTTTTTATATGGTTTTCATGGCCTATGAACTCTGGTCTTACTTTTTGCAATAAAAACCGGAAATATGTACGCGAGCACTTCCTTTCATCGCATCGTTTAAATGCATCAGGTCGCCTTCGATGAGTATCTCATATACATGGATGATTGGTCGATCGTAACGTGCGTAGCGCCGGCCGCCTAATATGAGCACCGACAATCCTTTTTTTTTTGATCCTCAATATATTAAAACATATTTAAACACTCCCTGTCTTTATTGTATACATTAAGGCGTTAAAGAACTTACCCGCCTATGTCTTTCTCTCTCTCTCTCTTTCTTTTTCTCTTTCTCATCGCAGATCAATCAGCTGATGTTTGAAAAAAAATAAAAAGCGAGAGAGAGGCAACGATTTTTGACTTATTTTCGATTATTTCCTCTTCATTCACGAAGATCATTCCGAGAATCGGACTCTCTTTAGACCGTTGATTTTCATGATCGAGCGGATGCAAAGTTCAGCCGCGGCGCAACACCATCATCATCATCGCTTCGCCGTCGCGTCTTGGACCTTATACATAATGAGCTTATCCTCGTAGACCATCTGCTTAGCGTGCGAATCGATCAATCGACTAATATACCTCCTCCTTCGCTTCTCCTTTACTCTTTTTTTTTGGCTTTTTGCTTCGATCAAAAAAAATCTTTATTGTATATATTAAGATCGGTAAGAGGCAATTTTACTATTAAAAAAGTGGAAAGGAAAGAAAGATAAGTTGTAACACATAATTCCACGGTGACATTCGTCATCATCGATTCATCTTGTTGTACTTAAGCTTCCAATACGCGACGAGTGGCAATTATTCAAAAATTCTGATTTGGACCCGGCTACCGAGAAATTGATCAGATAAACAGCTACTTGTTTCCTTACATTTTTTCGGTAGTTCGCGACTCGAGCTTCATTGCGCAACATATCATTTACCGCGAATTCGATTTTAATATGCAAGGATTTGTCGCTCTCTTTCTCTCTCAGAGTTCAAACCGGAAAAAAGTTAGCGCACTTCGCTATGTGTGTTACGCCGGCGTGGGCCAATCGATCTCAAATGTGTAATATATTACAAAAAAAGCCTAATAATAGACGTGTACCTAAACGCATAGAGCTTTCGATTCTTCCCTTCGCTCTAGATAAAAACATCGTTGTTTTATTCTTTTTTTGTTCTTCTCCATCGTCATGCGCGCGCACACACACACACACACACACACACACACACACACAGAACCCCGACGCGACTATAATTTCGACCTTGGCCTTTTAAACATCGTTATTAAGCGCTTGGGCTGCATCGTGCGACTGGCGGCATTAGAGCGTCCGAAAATTATAATTCAATGATCGCATAAGCTGTTACATTTGCACTTTTGCAACGGGTAATAAAATGATAATAATCCAATAGAGTCGCATGCCGCGTAAATAACAATTGCTACTCGTTCGCTAACTTCTCTCTTACGGTAATTCCATTGGAAATCAATTATCTTGCGTGAACTGCTGCTGCTGCCGAGCTCCTTTATCTTTCAAACCTCTGCAAGCGAAAAAACAATTTCACGCGTGTATCACGGAGTAAGAGCAAAAAAGAGAATCGCTCTGCTCTCTGTGAAGTGCACACGCCCGGGTAGAGAGAGAGAGAGAGAGAGAGAGAGAGAGAGAGAGAGAGAGAGAAAATAATGATGATGATGGAAGGTTAAATAGGGTAGGGATAATGAAGCTGAAGAGGGACCCTTATGTATGTATGTATGCGAGAAAAAGTAGGAGGCGCAAAATTAGCCGAGATTTATGTGCGTCTTCGCGAGTTAACATCGCATTACACGCGCGCGCGCGCGCACACACATACACACACACAGATACGGCAAATATATGCTGTGCGAGTGTGTGTATATTATACGACGAGCCCCGCGGGGCCCCGTTACAATTTCGATAAATATTCGACCCCAAGACGAGAAATAGATTCACAGCGCCGGTCAGCAGGCGCGCGCGTATAGCTGTTACGAGATAAGTCAGGGCTGAATACAAAAGCTGCAAGCGAAGATTATTGCATCTCGTTTTACGGGTGCGTGCGATTCGTGCATGCACGCAGTACGCAAAACCGCAAAAAGGAAACGCGTGTCCGGCGAACGATACTCGTACAGAAAAATCGCTGGGCAGATATCTCGCGCGGATGTCATCCCCCAACGTCGTCGTCGTCGTAGTCTTCGTCATCGTCGTTGAGTTGCTATCGTTGCCTTGTATATTGCATTGCTCACGCGCACACAAATGCACATATTATATACGTATATTGCGAGTTTGGCTGCTGCAGCAGCAGCAGCAGCAGCTCGAGTCGTACGTCGTCAAGAATATTTATATAGTATATGATACACGCCCGCGTTTGTATGTGTGTGCGTGTGCTGTGGATATATACGAAGGTGTATAGCAACGGAACGATGATTTCCTTCACGCTTGACGAAGCAAATCGACGCGTATGTTTGTGCATTTCTCGTGCGTCTCGTATTCTCTTTTATATATATTATATACGTATACGTATGTACGATGTGCGAATTGCAACTGCGCGTTCACGGACACACGCGGAAAACTCTGTTATTTATGAATAGTCGCCAGATTTGTTTAGCGTTGAGATGTCGTGAATTGAGCTATCTTTGCGAAAAATTACACCATCGATATATAGTCCCAAAACAAAAATGAACAAAGTACGCGTCGAAGTAAGGTAGAAAAAAATTTTCAGGAAAAGCATATGGCATAAAAAAAAATAAAAAGTACTTATAATAATAAAATAAATTTATTATATATATATGGTTGGTCAAGAAAATAAAGTAAAAAAAAAGGAGCAACGGAGCACATGCGCGCGTACGAGACGAACTGCTGTTGCTTCTACTGTAGCTGCCTATAAGGAAGAAGAAGAAGAAGAAGCAACAGCAGCAACGGAGGGCGGCGATTCTGGCTCATTGGTCAGATAGATATGATGCTTAGCGACGTCACTTCGTTGGATTACACACACGCACACAGGCACGTGTTTGTGCCTTAAATATATAATACGGTAACGTGTGCATTATATTATATATTATATATTATATATATTATATAAAAAGCCCAAAGGTACCATACCGTGTACGTGCTCGTGCGTGTGTGTGCGCGTGCGTGATCGGATCCGACGTACGCACGAGAAAGAGCAAAGAGAGAGAGAGAGCTGAATGGAGCTAGTCACTTTTTTTGTATTATTTATTTCATTTTGTTTCGACGGATTTTCAATGCGAGACGGAGAAATTTGTCGGGTTAGTTTTTTTTTGTTAATTTCGCCAAAATACATGTGGGTGGGTTCGCCATGTATAGGATTCGATTTTTAGACGCAACGATAATACGACTTGGGTTCTCTCGTTACGCCAACCTCGCGGTGGCCCGTAGCGCGTCGCTCTCTTTACTCTTTCCTCATCTTAGTGCTCTTGAAGAATGGATCGATACGAAGATATTACGAGTAGGCAGACACGCGAGTGAAATAGAGCATATTGTACACGTAGCATTCCGACTCGAAGACAACAATTCGACCGCATGCGCGCAAGCCGACGAAATCCTATTAAGGGCTCTATACTCGGCGGTAAAGAAGAAAAGTTATACCCCCTCGATCGGGGCACAATGGGGAAAAAGGCACCGCTCATACACATACTTCACTCAAGTATACGCGACTATAATATACTAGCGCGCGAATCACATAAATGGTCAATAATAATCGAGAACTAATCCGCGCCGCGCGCGTGCATGATTTTATAATGCGATTTTTCCTTCATTTCTTAAAGGCGTTATGATGCTGCTGCTGCTGCTACTCGCGCTCGAGTTCGAAAATTTTCGACGAGTTTAACGAGCCATTTTATAAACGCTTATGTATATAAACGTATGTGTGTGTGTTATAGATAAAGAGAGGTTTGGGGTGAAGAGGACGACGACGACGACTATGGCGGCGACGAGCTGCTCTCGAATTTCCGGCTGGTCGAGCAACAATGACTATAACGTCGAGAGAGAGAGAGAGAGTAGAGTGAGCGGCGCATGCAGACAAATGAGCATCCCACCTCCATTGTTCGAGAGACTGTTTTTTCGAGTCTTGTTTGCTGCTGATGCTGCTGCTCGTGCCAGTATATAGTTTATAGTTGTAGCATAAGTTCCCCTACCGCTGCTGCATAATGCGTGCGTATGTATGTATGAATTTCATGGTGATCTGCTACCACACGAGCTCGTAATTTTTAAACCGATGAGAGCTTTCTTAATACCTGTCCGAGCTTATATGCACGTGCGCGCTTTCACGCACGTCAAAAACAAACCAAAAATTATCGAGAAATTCACAACGATGAATATTGATTAAATTTATTATTTTTGCAAATTGATATCGGCTTGTTTTGATTGGGGAATCGGTACCTTTATACGTTATTTGCAGGGATGACCGCAACGACGATAATGAATTTGCGAAAATGTTATTCAAGATCTGCGACCGTATTCGGCGAACGGTTCAGGTCGACGCCCGGGACAAGTTTGTCTTATATTCGCTCATTTAAAAAAAAAAAGATTTTAATAGCTTGCAAACTAAGTAATATTAAATAAAAAAAAGAGACTTATAAACTTAGGTCATAATGTTTAGAAAATAGTAGTTACATACGTAACCATTATTGTTAATGTTAATGTTTTTCTGTATTCTAGATAGGTTTATTAACGTACTTGTACATTTATTTTTTATTTATTTAAAATATTTTTTAATTAATTCGATGAGCGAGGGTTGATACTCGTAATACACACATTGTTGGTATTTTCACTGGCCCCGTGCAACGGCTGAATTCAGTAATCGATGTACCAACATATCGTAAGAAAGAATGTAAGCGTGTGTATGTATCAAAGTTTTACGTCTAAATTTTTGTTAGTAATATTACTTTGATCAAAGTACCTTTAACATTACTATTATACATAATATTAACATTAGTATATTTATTAGACTGTTTGTTATTTCCCGAATTGCTTGGATACTTGCTCTCGCTTCTTGAAAGCTCATCTTGTTCTTTTGGATTACAATGAAAGAAAATCACTGTCTGATCTTGATAAGTTAACTAGGTAGTGCCACCCACGCCAGCTTTTTCCCCATTTAAATAACATGAGAAAATTTAAAACAAAATGTAATCAAATTAAACAACTTAAATTTGGGTTTAGCGACAATTTTCACTTTCTGATAGACCTACTATGAGAAACCAATACTTACGGGAACCTTCCGAACAGAATTTTGATTGTGCGCAACACAATATTCTAAAAAAATTGGGAAAAAGCATATTAGCATTGTTTTTCGATATTTTATAGCAAAGAAATGCGTGAACATTTATCACAACATTTATCGAACAATTTGATAGTACTAAAACCTATTAACGTTAATTAGAACCAAAGTTTCATTGAAAAATCAAGTATTAAATTTGTGAACCGTTTAAAGCGGATTCAATACTTGAATTTTCAGAGAACCTTTAAACATCTTTAACTTCGGTTCTAGAGCACTTAAAAAGTTTTTAAAACCACCAAATTGAAGGTAATTTTAGTTCGTATGTTCTTTCGGACAGTACTACTATATAAATAGGACTTGATGTGGAAAGATCTCTACACGCATGAAAAATAGAAATATATAAAAAATAAACTGAAAACATCAAATAATGAAAAAAGAAAAAATCTTGAAAAATTTAAAAGAAAAGCATGAAAAACAATGTTTTACAAAATTGTTAAAAAAATTCAAATTCAAGCAAGTCAAAAATCTACTTGAAAAACAGACATTCAAAATAGAGTGTAACGGAGAATGCCTTGAAGAAGAGCCGGCTAGCTCGTGCCACACGAGAATATAGTCACAGACCCGCATTGCTCAGTACAACTCGTCGATGCCTTGCTTCGACGAGCTCCGGCGATGATCCCGCGTTCAGTCTATTTTCCCTATACCCCGCTTTTCTCTATTTCGAATGTCTGTTTTTCAATTAAATTTTTGACTTGCTTTAGTTGGAATTTTTTAAAAAAATTGTTAAAACATTATTTTTCATGCTTTTCTTTTCCATTTTTTAAGATTTTTTCTTTTTTCATTATTTAATGTTTTCAGTTCATTTTTTAAATATTTAAATTTTTTATGAGTGTAGAGATCTTCAATAGAAAAAACAACATTTTTTTCATTTTTTTTAAATTTATTTATTTTAAAAGTATAAAAAGTCGTCAACATTCAAATGCACTAAAAATATGAAAATACTGCAACTATGCGTATCACCATCAAGAGCTTTGGCCTACAGCCGCCAGGCAAATGTGATATAAATCTTGGTTCTTTAGATTATCGATGATCATCTCACAACATTCAATAGACAACCGATTATGAATCAGCTCGTAAAAAGATATCGTTGCCCAGGCCCGGAAAAATCTTCTTGATAATTTCTCGCACAGATGCACAAGACAAGCCACACTAAGACTCGAGGTGGACTTATTAATTTTTTTTGGGTGCACCAAGTAATCCTCGTATATGAGTAGTTTCGCAACCTCATCGGGTCGTAGCCGAACCAGATCGTAGATCGACAGACTCGGACTCATCATTGTCTCATTCTTTTCTCTGGCAAACTCCGCCTCGTCATCATAGTCAAATCTTTCGATTCGCGGATAAATCATTACTTTTTTTGCTTCTGTCGCGAACTTCTCGTCATCATACCAATATTCGTCAACATCCGCCGCCTTCTCAAATAATTCGTAGTTATGGAACAATTCCATGATTGTTAAGGCATCGCTCCGGTCCAGTTCGTAACCTCTATTCTCCAGACGCTCGACGACTGCCATCAGACCAGATGCTAGGGTCAATTTACAATTATCATCACGAAGCCACTCTGGATAGATAGTAGGAAACATGAAGCTAGACAGATCAGCGCCACGATCAACGAGTGAATCGACAGCATTCAACATAAGATTGGCCACTGCCCGCTGCAAAGGTGTTTGATATAACTTATCTTGAACGTTGATCTGCACCGTCTGCTGGACGTCGTCACAGATATTCAAGAATATTTCCACCAATTCTTCCTCCCGGTATCTCATGCAAATAACGTGCAAAGGTGTGAATCCATTTTCAGTAGCCAAATTCGGATCGGCGCCTCTTCTCAAAAGCAGTTCAGTCACTTCTTTGAGGCCACGATTCACCGAATGGTGCAGTGGTGTCTGATGGAGAACGTCCCGGGCGTCGACCTGCAGCGGATGATTTCTTTCGTCGCTGAGCTCAAATAATATCTTCGCCAAGAAGCTAGCTTCTTTGCAATACATGCAAATAAAATGCAGAGGAGTCGACCCTTCGTTGCTGGTCGAATTCAAATCGACACCTTTTCTCATGAGCAATTCGGACAAATTTTTTTTACCTTTGCTCAGAGCTGAGTTCAATGGTGTTAGGCCCCACATATCTCGAACTTCGAGCTTTACCGTCTGCTGGATGTCGTCGCAAATCTTGAAGAATACTCCCGCCAGGTCATCGTCTATTTTGCGGTACGCGATATGGTGCAGAGCCGTGAATCCATGCTCGTCGACCAAATTCGGGTCGGCGCCTCTTCTCAGTAGTAACTCGGTTAATTTCCTGTGGCCATTGCGCACAGCTAAGTGCAATGGTGTCCGACCCAACTTACCTAGAGTATTGACCTGCACCGTCTGCTGGATGTCATCGCAAATCTGGAAGAACATTTCCGCCAAGTCATCGTCTATTTCGCGTAACGCGATACGGTGTAGAGCCGCGAATCCCTCCTCGTCGGCCAAGTTAGGGTCGGCGCCTCTTCTCAGTAGTAACTCGGTTAATTTACTGTGATCCTTGACCAGAGCCAAGTGCAATGGTGTTTGACCGTCCTCATCTCGAAAGTCGAGTATTACCGTCTGCTGAATGTCGTCACAAATCTGGAAGAACATTCCCGCCAAGTCATCGTCTATTTCGCGTAACGCGATATGGTGCAGAGCCGTGAATCCTTGCTCGTCGGCCAATTTCGGGTCGGCGCCTCTTCTCAGTAGTAACTCGGTTAATTTACTGTGACCATTCATCAACGCCAAGTGCAATGGTATTTGACCGTCCTTATCTCGGAAGTCGAGTTTTACCGTCTGCTGAATGTCGTCACAAATCTGGAAGAACATTTCCGCCAAGTCATCGTCTATATCGCGTAACGCGATATGGTGCAGAGCCGTGAATACTTGCTCGTCGACCAAATTCGGGTCGGCGCCTCTTCTTAGTAGTAACTCGGTTAATTTTCTGAGACCATTTTCCAGAGCCAAGTGCAATGGTGTCCGACCGAACTTATCCTGAATGTCGATCTGCACCGCCTGCTGAATGTCGTCACAAGTCTGGAAGAACATTTCCGGCAAGTCATCGTCTATTTCGCGTACTGCGAGAAAGTACAGAGCCGTTAATCCATTCTCGTCGGCCACATTCGGGTCGGCGCCTCTTCTTAGTAGCAACTCGGACACATTTTTTTTAGCCTTGCGCAGGGCCATGAACAAAGGTGTGCGGCCCCCCTTATCTCGAACGTCGAGCTTTACCGGCTGCTGGATGTCATCGCAAATCTCGAAGAATATTCCCGCCAAGTCATAGACATTGATATTTTCGTATAATAAGATATGTTGTAGAGCCGTGAATCCTTGCTCGTCGACCAAATTCGGGTCGGCGCCTCTTCTTAGTAGTAACTCGGTTAATTTCCTGTGACCATTTTCCAGAGCCAAGTGCAATGGTGTCCGACCGAACTCATCCTGAATGTCGATCTGCACCGCCTGCTGAATGTCGTCACAAATCTGGAAGAACATTTCCGGCAAGTCATCGTCTATTTCGCGTAATGCGATAAAGTACAGAGCCGTTAATCCCTTCTCGTCGGCCACATTCGGGTCGGCGCCTCTTCTCAGTAGCACCTCGGCAGTTCGTTTTGTACCTGAGACCAAAGCACATCGTAGTGGTGTAACACCCGCGTTGTCGACCGCATCGACCTGCACCGTCTGGTCGATAGCATCACAGATTTGAAAGAACTTCTCCGCCAAGTCATCGTCGACGCCTCTAGAGCATAGAGCATGCAAAGGAGTACGTCCTTTTTCATCAGCCGAATTCGGATCGGCGCCGTTTGTCAGCAACAATTCGGCAATTTTTCTGCAGCCATTATTCAGAGCCAAGTTTAGCGGTGTATCGACTGATTTTTGTTCAATACAATCGGGGTCCTGGCCGAACTCGAGAAATTTCTCGACAACGTCGTCACAGCCATTCTTACAGGCTACGTGGAAATGGGTAAATCCATTTACGTCGATGTAATTCACATCGCACCTGTCATATATTTTAAAAAGTTCAGGGACGATGTAGCTGCTGCGACTGTATTTAGCCGCGAGATGCAGTGGAGTAGTGCGACGCAGCAGTGGCTTGCCGTATTCATCGATGTCAGGCTCGTCTGTGTATCCTGTTCTAACCACAAACTTGATGAATCTTTCACCCGCACTATAATGCACGTGTTTCTCAATGCACTTTATGGAATCCTTGAGAATCCACTCAATCTCTTCGGGACGAAAAAAGTCCCGTAAGTTCGGAAATGGACCCTGCCAATCGTTGATCAAAAGGTCAAGTTGACAGAGAAATTCAACTCGCTCTGTTTCAATCTCCCAA
This sequence comes from Trichogramma evanescens, assembly GCA_902732785.1. Taxonomy (NCBI): domain Eukaryota; kingdom Metazoa; phylum Arthropoda; class Insecta; order Hymenoptera; family Trichogrammatidae; genus Trichogramma; species Trichogramma evanescens. The sequence continues at coordinate 3,312 of CACVKI010146103.1, read as the reverse complement.
TCGACATTCCTTCGTAAGCCCTTTAACACATTCAATTTTCCACGGTTATACAAACCTACTTTGAATTCGTCGTCGTACGTAGACATAGTTTTTCGCACTCACCAGCACTCAAAAAAATGACTCGATAGAATCTTTTGAAATTTTAATCACTTATTATTTTTCTTTTTTTTTAATTCACGAAAATCACAACTGCTGCAGTCGAGATCTTTCTATGGCTGTTCACACGGTGGCGTCGTAACGCGTACTCACTATGCACACGCTATGATCGATATAGAAAATTAAAAGCACGTGGTCGGAGCAATAAGAGGTAAGACGACTAGCTCGAGCTGTGGACTGCAATGAATGAGAATCGTAAACGTGGCGTGGTAGCAGCCGCTCGCGTGTAAAACATACGCGGCAATAAGTACAATAGCATAGACTAGACACAGGCATACCCGTATACCTAAAACTGAACTTTCACTTCTCACTTTCACTTACCGAAGCGAACGACTCGGACGCGTAGGATGAGAGAACCGGCTGAGTGCGAGAGAGATAGAGATACATGCAGCGACGCATAAACATAGACTTCATCATTAGGCTCCTTTCACCTAAATTGGATTGGATGCGACTCTGATCGTGATCAAGACGGTGCACAATGCTCATCGAACTATATAGGTGAGAGTAAATTCTGTCCGGTCCGACAGAATGGTGGAACATCATCTCGATTCTAGCTTTCGTTAGCTTGCATGGGCAATATCTATTAGGATTACGTTTGATTAATCAATTTCTCGGGATTTATAATTATGGTGGTAATAGAATGTAACTGCTGCAGCTCTGGGGAATATATAAAAGATTTCCAGAGTCCGTGTCATAACTAGCGGCCGGGGTGAAGCCGAGCTTTTTATTCGAGACTCAGGCCTGGATACAATTTTTTGTCACGGCGCGCGGGAAAAGTTTAAAATTGATTTCCCAATTTAATCTCAGTGCACACTGCACGCGTTCATAATGTATACAGTGTCGACACGTTTATAGTTCTAATTCATTTCTTAATGATATGCAGTGAGCGGATTTTTTATTTATTTTTTTAACTTTGACTATTTGGGCCTAATATAAAAACAACGTTTCAAAACTTGAAAACAGTCGAATATTCTTAAAAAAAATAAGCTGTATAAGAACAGCGGCAAGATGCGAAATTTCTTTACAAAAATAAAAACAATCGCAAAATCAGTTCGAACCACTATAAGATTTTTAACATTATTTTTAATTTTTTATAAGTAGATTCTTCAATTGTAATATATAATCCAACAGGCGTATTTGTACATGTAAATGTAGACTCCAAGTGTCAACCTACTATTTGTTCCACGCCTCGAGCTCTTGAATTTCTGCTGTGACTGTTCTGTACAGAGAAACTCGTACGCACCAATGCTTCTATTATTCTTATTAAAATATGACTCAAACAATTATTTCATGGATTTTCATTCAGCGCATGTTCTTAAAAAGAATTATTTGACTAGGCATAAAAAAAACTCAAAAATAATGCAAGTATCGATAAAAAGTTATAAATTATCATTTTATAATTTGTTAAACCCCCTTCGATCGTAGTTAATTTTTTATACAACCGTACATCTTACAAATGTCTCGATAAAAACGTGTAAACTATTTATTTCATCAGCTCGCTTAATAAAGAATCCACAGATGTATCTTATTGTCTATTTTAATGTATCGATAGATAGATACAAAAATATGGAAAAAAGACAATATAAACACCAGGAGTGAAACTTCAGAGTCCTTTTCCGTAGTTGAGTTTTTTTCCAGAAATTTTGTCTCTCTCTCTCTCTCTCGCTCTCGCACGGGGGGTCTCGTCGCTAAAAATTCGCGCTGCTCGCGTGTCCTATATGGGTATACATAAATATGCGGGCCCATCGGCACATCGAATGGTGTCTTGTCTGTCGCTTGGTGCTCGTGCGCCAGACTAAGACAAAGGGATGCTGCTGTTGCTGCTGCAGCAGTATAGTGGCTGCGTGTTTGCCGTATGCCTTTCTCCGGTTGCTCGACGAAGAGAAAAAACAAAAGCATTTTTTTTGTGTCGTACTACCCGATCAAGAACAAAATGTTCGAATTACTCGACGAGGGAGTGAGCGCGCGCGCGCGCGAGAGAGAGAGAGAGAGACGTACGTAATGAAGCGTGCATAACGTGTGCGACCTTTGGGGCCAGCCAGTTGTCTATTGCGGGTGCAGGAAAGTGAGTGCCAGAGGAATAATTAGTCTTCCGAGAAGTCGGACTATAAGCTAAACTCAGCTTAGAGTATCGCCTTTGACTTCGTGGGCCCTTTTTTTCGGAGATCGGGCACCGCGACACAATGAATAGAAGACACTTTTTTTCGAGAACACCAACGATCACGATCGATACTCGTCACAACCTTGAAACTGTCGGGTAAGGGGAATAACAAGTACTCGATTTGTATTTAAAAATTGCGACGGGAATCGCTTCAGAATGAATATTATTTATGCACGCGTACGATGTAATGCGCAAGAAAGCAGAGAAAAGCGTACGAAGGGGTGGATGCGTGTTTTTGCATTACCCTTGCCAATAATGGCACACGCATGCGATGTCCGGGCCGGAAGCCTGGCCAAAACGGTTCGTGATATATGATGGTCGACTCGCGTCCCTACTTCTGCCCATACCTTCAGGTACCTATGTAAACTTTTTGATTTGAAAAAAAAAAAAATCGATGCAACGTGTTCGTGTGGGTCGTCGAGCGATACAACGCATTCGATGTATTATACGCAACATAGTGGGGAGGAATGAGTTGGAATCGACGCGACGAAATTCTAACGTACTATACGATATTTTGACAAATGAAACTTTTGACGAGAGCACAGCGACGACGACACCTACGAGAGCGGAGCCAGCAGCAACAGTAACTGCAGCGCATGGACCTCCAGCCGCGCGACGGGTCCCTGAGAGCGAAATTCGAGTATACCCAGTTAAAGTTAGATATTGCATTATACGCGCATCCATACTAGGGTGGTTCGCTTTTGCAAAAATGTTTAAAATCGCGTTTACGTCATGGCGATTCTTAAAGTTCAAGTCTTTACGAAAAGAAAGCCGGGTTCAGAACCTCAGAAAAGTGTTGGGAACCGGTGTCGATCGATTTTTGAAGTTTAAAAACGTGCTCCAAAATAGGAGCAAAATCGGTCAACCATTCAATTTATTTCAAACTCCGTTCAGAGAGTAAAAATACTCTTAACAATACATTTTCTTATGTATTTTTGTCTGCAGAATCGAATGCCGTAGTCAGTTTTGCTCTACGACTTCGTTTTCATCGATAA
>CACVKI010146100.1:36217-78360 GCA_902732785.1 Trichogramma evanescens | reverse complement strand
AGAAAAATTCATTGATCGATAAACGTAAAAAAAAATTTTTTTTTCCATTTAAAAAAAATTTTTTTTTGCATTGTTTGTTTGAGAAACCCGTTTTTGAATTAGATTACAATTATAAAAAGAATGTGAAAAGACAATACTAATATTTCAAAGTTAAAAAAAAATATGAGGAAGCTACTTGCCAATACATTGGCAGCGGTTTTTTTCACTTCAAACGCGACACGAGTTTGAGCACGCATTCGTATGGGGGTGGTCATTTGGCGGCCGATACATTCGTTCGCGTATTATTTTTTTCTCGGCTCATCGACCTGGCCAGGGAGCGAAAAATACTATATTCACCTGAAAAAAGTCAAAACAATCAAAGGCTGTGTTTGTCCGCTGCAGCAAAGCGATCTCTGCTGCACTATACTGAAAAACAGATGACACAAAGCACTGTCAACTTATACTCTCTCTCTCTCTCTCTTTTCTGCGCTAAAGGGCTTTCTTCGCGATCATTTCGGCGCTAGCGCGGTATATATTACAGTAGTTACGTATACGGTATATAAAACGGAGTAAACCGACAAAAAACACGAGAATATAAAGAGCTAGCTGGGATGCGGTGCATTATACAGTTTCAGACTCCGGCCGAAACGGGGAAAATGTCACGTACTTGTATTTTCGCGTGTATTATATACACCGACGCCCGGGAGGAATTTCGGGGCGGGCCGCTGCGCGTTATATACACGGAATAATATTCGTATTATAATAATATACACCTGGTTTTAGCGTACAATAGGCGCAAAGCATCCGGAAAATATACTCGCGAACACAACGCGATGATAACGACGCGTTGGGCGCGTATTAAAGAGCAAATGAATATAGGCTTGAGCCCCCCGTTATATAAAACTCGCTACTTATGCTACACGTTATAAGAGTAGACTCGAGGTAATTTTTTGCACGTAACACAGCTCCCCCGCCCTCACCCCTTCGCGCGCGCGCGCGCGTTTACGATCTCGAGAAATTTAAAAAATTTTTTAACCCGCGTTATAGTTAACGTAAATGGCACGCAACTGCCTAACATTCTCGCGCGCTCCAGCAGCTCGCGTCGAAATAAATACTGCAGGGAGCTGCATACCTTTGCACTCGATGCCGTTGGGGGCGTGTCGGTTAGTGTGCGAATTTCGAATTTTTATGCGATGAGAATTGAATTTTGTTGCAGCGTCTGCGGGATCCAGCACTTTCAGCGGGCCGGCCATCGCCACCTGAACCTCTTCCAGAGCACCTACTACGTGGTGGTGACCTTCTCCACGGTGGGCTACGGCGACTTCGTGCCGGACATCTGGCCCTCGCAGCTCTACATGGTCATAATGATATGCGTCGCGCTCATAGTTTTGCCCACGCAGGTGAGTGCACGCATACAATCCAAGCTGCTGATATGTATATAGCCTATATATAGGCTGCAACCCGACGCTTCTTCTTCTTCTTCTTCTTCTTCTTCTTCTTCTTCTTCTCGTGCCGCTAAATATTTATAATGTCCTTCCCCATTAAATAGACATCTTATATATACGACGGCACGAAGTAAACTTTCAACCTTTCGCGACGGGCGTATAAAATATCCCCTGGATGTAAGCCAAATGACGACGAGCTCTCGGGCCTTTTATTCGCCTCCTGCTCCTCTTGGTATACTAACGCAGCGTGACGCGGGGCGGATAGAAAAGAGAAAGACGTGTAGGGAACTTTACTGCTCATCATTCTCCTCTATTTTACTATAGTAGACTCTCTCCCTCTCTCGAGCTCATAAAAATCGAAGGCGCGTATATAACTCGATCCTTCTCTGCAGCACACACAAACCTATATAAGCATATGTGTGTGTGTGTGTGTGTGTGTGTGTGTGTACGTGTGCGTGGGTGGGTGGGTGGAGAAGCGAGTTATACTACTCGAGAGCAGCCACTACTACTGCGTATATAGTATAGAACGTATATAATACGTGAAAGCCTCGTGTCAATTTCAATTATCAACTTCTTGTACGCCGTGCGCGCCGCGTTATCGCTAATAGCCGCCCGCGCCGCACAGTCCGCGCGAGAGGATCCTTTTATATATTATTATTATTATTATTGTATATACGCGTCCGTTTCAGCGCGCGACACTTAAATTAGTTCTAGAATTTAATATTTATTACTTATCCCGCCCGCGATCGAGTGAGCGAGAGCGAAAAATCCAATAAACGAAAAAAAAAGCTCTGCATGCATATAGGCAGAGCAGCAACGCATATTATAGAGTTAAAGTATATAGGCGGAGCACATGCTCACGAGTATAAATTCAATTCCTCTCTCTCGATATAATTAAGCGGATTTCGCTTTGGACTGGCATAAGCTGATGCTGATGCTGCTGCTGCTGTTGCTGCATGTGCGGGGGACGAGCACACTTGTTGCAGGCAGCAGCAGCATCAGCAGCGTATATACGGATATATAATGCGAGCGAACGGACAGGCTGTCATGGCTCTTCTGTGCAGGCGCATTTCGAACCGATCTTCCAGCTGTCAACATACGCCGAGTTGTGAATTCCGCACATCCCTCCCCCTCTTTTTTGAGTTTGCATCGTCGATTTAAATTGTCCCTTTTTTTAATGACTCGCCCGCGTATTCGTTCTCGCCCCGCATCGATATCGCGCGCCTATTTCGCCGTCTAATAATCTCGAATAAACTAGTATATATACAGCAGACTAGTGCGGGGGATGGGTGAAATATATATACACGCGTACATATAATATTATTCAAATGATATGCATTCGCGTCTGCTCTCTCGTATCTGTAGTTCGAGCAACTGGCGTTCACGTGGATGGAGAGGCAGAAGCTCGGCGGCTCGTACTCGTCGCATCGGGCGCAGAGCGAGAAACACGTCGTGGTCTGCAGCACGACCCTCCAGGCCGACACCATTATGGATTTCCTTAACGAATTCTACGCGCATCCGCTGCTTCAGGTAAGACGTCGCGCGCGCGCGTGACACAAAATGTATATAAGAGAGAGAGAGACAGAGATTTCTCTCTGCGTCTCCAAGACTCGCGAATAAAAAAAAATAATAATTATAATATAATATATAATTCCGTGCGCCTTTGCGCAGGATTACTACGTGGTGCTGCTCTCGCCCATGGAGCTGGACACGACGATGCGCATGATACTGCAGGTGCCGATCTGGGCGCAGCGCGTCATCTACATACAGGGCTCGTGCTTGAAGGACGGCGACCTGGCGCGGGCGCGCATGAACGAGGCCGAGGCCTGCTTCGTCCTGGCGGCCCGCAACTACGCCGACAAGACTGCCGCGGACGAGCACACCATACTCAGGTACGCGTTCGATAGTAATTGAAAAAATCCACACAGCTGCACGGGAGCTCGTCGTAATTATTAAAATACACACATGTGTGCGATAAAATGCAGATCCTGGGCGGTGAAAGATTTCGCGCCGAACGTGCCGCAGTACGTGCAAATATTCCGGCCGGAGAACAAGCTCCACGTGAAGTTCGCCGAGCACGTCGTGTGCGAGGACGAGTTCAAATACGCCCTGCTGGCCAACAACTGCACGTGCCCGGGCGCCTCGACCCTCGTCACCCTTCTGCTGCACACGTCGAGAGGACAGTAAGAGCAAAATAGAAAGATTATACACATCAATTTGTTCTTTCTGGCTTTCGCCGCTGCAAACGGCCCCTTTTATTGACGCAGGGAAGGCCAACAGTCGCAGGAGGAGTGGCACAGGCTGTACGGCAAGTGCTCGGGCAACGAGATCTACCACATCATCCTCGGCGACTCGCGCTTCTTCGGCGAGTACGAGGGCAAGTCCTTCACCTACGCGTCCTTTCACAGCCACAGGAAGTACGGCGTGGCCCTGGTCGCCGTCAGGCCCGCCGAGCTGCCGGAATTCTACGAGGACACGATTTTACTCAATCCAGGTAAGCTATGATCGTCGTCGGTACGTGTTCCGGAATTTTTAATTGACTCCTAAAAAAAGGTCCCAGACATATCATGAAGAAGACGGACACGTGCTACTACATGAGCATAACCAAGGAGGAGAACTCGGCCTTCGTGGTGGCCAACATCGGCGGCACCGGCGGCGATCCCCAGCAGGTCGTCGTCGAGACCAAACTCGACGCCTCCTCGACGACGACGCCCGGCGGTGGACAAGCTGCTGCCGGCGGCGGCGGTGGACAGACGGGGACGAGCAGCTGCACGACGCCCGGGACGACGACCACGGTGACAACGACCACCTCCTGCGTGGGTCTACAGCAGCCCAGCAACGGTACAACAACTGCAACAGCGACGAGTTATAATAGCTGCTTAACGGCTCGGGGTCCTATCCGCGGGGTCGATGAAACGCTGAGCGTGATCACGAGCCCCGACGACATGTTGTATTGTACCGTGGCCGCCGACGATCACGATCAGCAGCTGGTCTGCGAGCCGCCGCAGACGAGCGAGTCCTGCCGGCAGGATTCGTCCTCGTCGTACTACTGCCTGTACAATAGCGATTTGCGGCAGGCAGCCGCGAACGGCTCGCTACCCCTACCTCAGGTTATACTGCAGGTCCCCCCTAGCACAGCTACGATCACGACCACCACCACCACCACCGCGCCCACACCACTCCAACGACACAACCTACTGCTCGCTAACGATGTACACCGTGAGTGTTGTTGTGCCCGAAAATTGTGTCTTGTCTATAATCTGCCTATACTTACCCCCCTTCTTGAGACGCATGACCAAATTTTATCTTTCTCCCTTTTTTTCATTACTCAATTAGTTTTCTTGCAAATATAGCTCTTACATAGATTAATTAATTTTAGTAATTATGCAATATCACTTTTTAAATGCCTCTCAATCTCCCTTACGCACACGATAATAAATGTTTCGTTCCACGCGATATTTACCTTATTTTTTGCACTCTCATGATTTCTCCGTTGGAGCGGAACAAACATGACGATCGTATATATTATTATATATTCGTAGTCCTCGATCTCTCATTTTTCAAACCCTCCCTTCAGCCACCCATACACACTCACACAGCTTATCTCCTGTTCTTTCTTTTTTGAAACTTTGAATTTCCTCTCACTCTCTCTCTTGTGTGTAATATATACCGTTACACGGTAAACGATCAGTCGTACGTGGAACACGGAATATCCTCCTCTCCTGCTGCTTCTCTCTCTCTCACTCTCGAGTGCCGTATCAATCAACGTGATAACTTTGATGCATCGTGTACACATAATACCCACGGCTACACGTCCTTGACAATAACATCCCCCCTTCCCCTCTTCCGCCCAAGCGATGGGCATGTGTCAATTCCACGTATACACACACACACACACACGTGCACATATATATAGTACCAGTGCATGTCCATACCTAATGTATAATACCGCATATTCCTTGCCGAAATCAATAAATCATCCGTCAAGCAGTAGCAGCATTCGGTATAATGCCTTTACAACAGACATCGCAGTAGGTACCGAGCGCGCCCAATTTGCTCGGGCGAAACATAGCAAATCCATTTCTGTTCCTCCTGCTGCTTTATACATCGGATTGCATCCCTCCACCCGTGTGATCTCGCTCGCGAGTTTCACGCTTTCGTGGGTTTCGCGCTTTATATATATACACGATCATCGCGTTGCCAATACACGCATGCCTATACAGTAGCTCCCTCGAGACTCCGGACGTCGAAAATCTATCCGCTGCTTCGGGAGGAAATGCTTCGACGACGACAGCAGATTTTAGTGTGAATTTGCGTCAGCGTGTACCTACGCAAACGCGCGACGCCGCGTATAATATAAACGTTGGCGATGCACTCGCTTTGATGAAGTCGCGCCTGTGCTGCGGCACGGCACGCGCCATTTGTTACGCACTAAGCACGTAAGCCCATTTGTCGCACGATAGCTCGCGCGCGGCGTAGTAGAGAGAGAGTAGCGCCTATATCTACTACCACTCTCGCTCTCTCATTGCTACTTTGTACTCACCTTATATATATATGTAACAAGCTCTCGCAGGCGCGCATCCATCAAACGGTATTCACTCGGTAAGGTGGTTGGGCCGAGAAGGTCGTTAAACCGCGAGCGCGCGAATAGACGAAAAATCGATGATCCAGTGTGTGTGTGTAATACGTGCATCGTCTACGCTATACTACTTTTTTTTCATTCCAGAGACTTCGGATCACATGATTAACGTAGATGGATATTATACACGCGCGCGACCGCGGGTCGAATATAATTAGTTGATTGAAGTAGTCTCTTGCCTCGCGCACGTGTCTCTGTGTGTGTGCAGTACATTGCTGCTGCTTTTATAATTCGCATTTGCGCGCGGCCGTCGTGTAATACGCGATGACGCCGATGATGATGCGCGACTCATGAGTGCGCCCAGCGATAAGCTCTCTCCTGAAATCAATTATTCCATTATGCGATTTGGATTATTTTTTTTATATAACATTATAATAATAATTCAATTCCGTTAGCAGTATTTAGAAATTTTAGGCGATTACGATGATAATAATTGATTAATAAGCGTATTAAAGTAATGAGTTGACCAATCATCCGTCAGACCTGTACTTTACTATACTTTTTCTATATACAATTTTCTATTACAATTCGACCTAGCCTCATTCGTATATTATGATATATTTATTGCTCATTGAACTTTTTCTCTATATACTTGAATTTATTGTTGCCTTTCAGAATGTTGTAGCGCATTTTTTGTAAATAATTTCTCCATAGCAAAGAGTTAATATTTTTCTTCAAAGATTTTACGCTTAGCGTAGAGCGTTTACGCATTTTTATATTAGAAAAAATCTCTCTATTTAAACTCGACTCGTTTATATTATATATATATCTACAATAGCAGAGTATCACTTTTCAAAGTAGAGTTTAAAATCTAAATAGATATACGTATTATATCCGTCGCATAAATACTTATATACAATATCATTGATGTTTACACTTTAGCAACTTATCTCGATCCCGGGGGATTAGGAGGCGGCGGCGACTCGAGTCGGCAGCAGGGCTTGAAAGACGGAAGTTTGTCACCGCAAACGTCAATGACCGGAAATCACCTCGACGTGCCACGCTCGCTCGAGCCAAATCCTAATCTGCTTAGTCCTGAAATTCTCACTCAAAGAAGAGGTAATCCACTTTATCTCATAATTGTACGCCAGTGAATATTTGAGAAACACAGTACAGTAGAGGTAGGGAGGGGGGGACTTTTAGAGTAGGCTTTTAAGGAGCAACACGACGAAACACAGTGAAATAAAAAAGGAGAGAAAGGAGGACGCCGCTCTCGGTGCACACTCGAATGGCCCTCTCCTCCTCTCGATCGATCCAGTTATATCCTCTATAAATACTTATTAGCTGCTGCAAGCTCGAAAACGGTGTGTTTCGCGCTCGAGCGAGGCGTTCGAGTGCATCGTGTACAGGGTAGGGGCCTGCTCCTTCTCTCTTGGCTCGATCGCGGAAAGCTCCACGACAGATACGACAAATCCTGAATAGGATCCTTCGAATTGAATTTGCCCTCAGGGAGCCGAAGGCCGAGCATACTGCCGGTGCCAGACATGCTAACGAGCTCGACTTTGCACCTGCCCGGCCAAGAGTCGCTCGAGGATCACGAGGGCAACGAGTCCGAGGACGAGATGGACGACGATGTGCCTTGGCGATCGCCCAGCGAAAAAATAGCGTGAGTTTTCTCTTTCCTTACCTTTTTTCACTTCTTCTTCTTTTTTTTTTTTTTGCACTCGAGCGAGGCGATATCGGCCCGATGCAGGAGTCTTTGCGTCACGAACCGTGTGCACATACACGTAACAACTGTTGCTTTAACGGATATATAAATCCTATTCTCCTGTACATATACACCGATCCAAAAAATTGTAATACGGCAGGAATTATTCGAGTACGCACTCTCGCGCGCGCATATTATCGAGCAGCATTTGCATATTATAGCCATGCAACTACGGATCAGAGGATGGGAGGATTTGCGCGCACTACTCCAGGCATCATCATCATCATCATCATCATCATCATATATACGCGTATTGCGCGCATTATTATTCAATTGCACGACGCGCGATAATAACCGATGGAGGGGCGGGCGGGGGCTACGCTGCTATACGCGGTCGCCGTTGATCGCGAATTTCACGTGTGCTGCTGCTGTACGCGCTAAAGGGTCATAACCGCATGACCGAATACTACTCCTCAATAATTGTGATTTGTATTTACGCCCGAGTGGCTCCCCTGCTGCGCCACTAGTAGTAGTAGTACTGCTTCTACTGCGTTGTGTATGTATGTGCCGTGCCACGGAGCTTGAGTGAAAACTCCTGTCGAGCTGTTTATTGACTCGCGCTCGGACGTTTTTATAAATATCATAATTTCATTAGTATGTCGAGCACTATATATTATATATTATTATAAATTTTACCTATGTCGCACCACTGATCATTATATCTTTTTTATATTATTATTATACATTTTATATATCAATCAATATATATAAATATTTGCATCACTATTTATTGTTGTTGTGTCGATTGCGTATAAATATATTATAATCCAATATACACTCCGAGTAGCAGAGATTTAGATTTTTTATGGTCTCTTATCTAGAAATACTTTTTTGTCATTATTACTATTACGATCTCTGCTTTTTTTCGTATACTACTTCTCTTATTGATATTATACAAAAATTTTTACAATCTTTTGTGTACATCCTTTTTGTCAGTAGTTTATAGTATAAATTGTGTAACGTGATCAATATGAGCATCGCATCGGAGCTACACAGAATTTATGCGATGTCATAGTGTCACGGCAGTAGCCACACAGAGCAGCCAATACCATAGTCGTAGCGGTTGTTTTTTTTCACTCTCTCTGTCCCTTTTTTGCGTACATAAAAATTTTTATTTACTACACGATAAATAGTATGAATTTTTTATACATTTTTTTTGCTCTCGAAATTATTGTACGAGAAATTTTATACAACTTTGAGAACGCGCTGAAACGCGTCACTTACGTCGAGTTAAACGCGCGGTCGCTGTACACACCAAAATCATAAAAAAAAAGCGAAATGATTCTATTGATTATTCAGAAGGGTTAAACCTTACGTAACGTTTTAATGGAAAATGAAAATTTTTCAATCAAAAAACACTTTTGATGCCTGTACACTTTACCTGCTCGTTTGAGTCCATTAAAAAAAAAAACCAAATATATTCGTGAATGTTTTTTGATGTCTTCCTTAAAATCTGCATCGTCTTTGTGCACCCCTTCGTCCTCTTGCCGCACGTCGCTCTCGCCTGTCGACTGTAATCGCACCCCTCTGCAGCTTCAAAGGGTGAGTCACATGCATTTTTCACTTTTTTCTATCTCTCTTTCTCTCTCTATTTGTGTTTGGCTTTGAAAAAAAAACGTACAAAAACTGAATTAGAAATTCGTTGCATACACATTTTGCGTTATACGCTCTTTTAAAACTGCTTTTTTTATACGCGCTCGTGTGTGTGCGTGCGACACCATAGCACGTCGTTTGAAATATTGATATTTTAACGTGCATGCGATTGTTTATTACAGTGGATCTTTTATAGTTTGCTAAATGGCTTGCATCTTTTGGTCTGTATAAAAATGTAATCTTTACGACTCAAAACAGGCCCCCAACTTGACCTACTATTTTCTAATTTTTCTTTGCGTTTGCATTGACACGTGCAATTTTTTATTTAAAAAATTGGACATGAAATTAAAGTAACCAATACTAAATTATATTCAAGGTACTTTCACTTAAAATTTTCGTTTCAATTTTTTTTACATTAATCGCGCCAAAAAGTACACGCAGTCGCTGCATGGATTATTTTTCATGCAAAAATGATAAAAAAAGATTTAATTCTATACTCAAATTTAAACATTTGGATCGAAATAGCTGAAAAAAATCATCAAAATTCGATGATAATTAAAGCCAGCATCCACCACTAGATGGCGAGTGCCTTAATATCTGTAAATCTGCAAGTGGCAAAGTAAAAATAAAATTGTATATAAATAGAAGTATTTTCTGGCCTATCTGCAAATCCAGATCTGAAGCGAGGGAAACACTGCAGCAGCCACGCTATATATAGTCTCAATAATTCATCATGATGTTGCCGAGCTCGTTCTGTATCTGCAGCAGACTCTTGCCCTTGGTCTCGGGCAGCAGCGTGACGGCGAACGGCAGCCCGATGGAGCCGAGCAGGCTGAAACTGGCGAAGGCCAGGCACGAGCTGGCGCGCTGATTCAGGGCCTCGTAGGAGCGCTGCATGCAGAACGCGACGAGATAGACGAGCGACGTGCATATGCCGACGGCTGCGCTCTTGGCCTGGCTCGGGAAGATCTCGCCGGTGACTATGGGCAGGACCGGGGTCAGGCCCAGCGAGTAGATCGCGTAGTAGAGGCACACGACGGATATCGGCAGGATTTTGTTCTCCTTCGGCAGCTGCGCGCGAGCGACGAATAAACGTGAAAAAGAATCGAGAAAAAAGAATCCAGTGCGATCGCTGCAGTGCTTACGGCATTGGTCAGGCATCTCTCCTCGGTGGCCAGATAGTAGACGGAGAGCGCGAGGCAGCACAGGCCCGAGCCCACGATGCTGAAGGTGAGCAGCGGTTTGCGCCCGAAGCGCTGTATGGCCAGCAGGCACAGGACGATCGACAGCACGTCCAGGAAGGAGGCGACGACTTTGCCCGCCTGGGGCTGCGTCAGGACCTGCTCGAGGAGCAGCAGGGCGTAACTGGACACGGCGACGACCCCTAGCATCTGACTGACGCAGAGCACCGGGACGACGAGCAGCGCCAGCCGACTGCGCAGCTCCTCGCGCAGCGGGCAGAGCGACTCGAGCAGCAGACGGCCCGCGGGTTTCGCCGAGCTCGAGTTGAAGAACACGACCATGGACTCGTACTCGGGCTCGATCTCCGAGACGCTTCGACGATTGCGCAGATTCTTCAGGGCGATCTTCGCCTCGAGTACCATGCCGGTCCGGAAGAGATAGAAGGGCGACTCGAGCATGAGGAAGCAGACGCTGGCGCAGAAGAGCAGCGGAGCGGCGACCATCAGGTCGAGGACGATGGCCATGTCCAGGAGGTAGCCCAGCAGATTCATCAGGAAGACACCGAGATAGCCTGACAGCATTATGGCCCCGCCGACGAGGCCGCGATTCTCCGTGGAGGAGATCTCCGCGACGTAGAGCACCGCGGCCACGGCGTAGACGCCCACGCCCAGGCCCGCGACGAAGGCCGACGAGGCGATCCACTGACGACCATGATAAAAAAAATTGAGACGTGAACGAGGAAAGAAATTTCGAGGGACTCACACGATTCTGTTGAGATGACCCGAGACGCAGAGGCCGATCCAGAAGGCGATCTGCAGGCAGCCGGACAGGCCGAAGGCCAGCCTGCGCCCGTGGGCGTCCGTGACGAAGATCGCGGCTATGCTGCCGAGCGAGGCGCCTGCGTTGATCGCCGACTCGACCCACGTCTCGTCGATGTAATCCAGCTGGCTGTGCTCGTCGCCGTAGAGATAGGCGAAGGCGGGCCCGGGCCAGCCGATCGACAGACCGACGCACAGTGCCCCGAGATTCACTGCGAACGATAATCGATCATAAAGATTCATAAGGGAAAAGCTCGAGCTCGAGTCGATACTCACGCGATGCAACGGAGCCGAAGAAGTGCCAATTGAACGAGCTCGAGTCCATCGACGATTCGTCGCTTCGCGCATTATTATCGCACGCTTTCCTGCATGTGTCTGCATGCGCCTGCGTCGTCTGCTTGTTTGACGTTATTATCGTTGCGCAAAAAATTTTTTTTAGCTATGCCACACGCTCATGTGTGTGTGTGTGTGTGTGTGTGCACGTAACGAAACCGATAAAAAAATGTGTGCTGCGCTGCTGTTACGCGCGAGCTAATTATAAGTAAGTCATTTTCCTTCAGGGTGAGCTCTCGAGCGAGCGACGAAAATTGGAAATAGCCGCCGCTGTACCGCCGCTTGTTGAAATGAAATCCATAAAATTTGTCGTTTCTTTTTCTAATTTTTTTTTTTTGTTCTGTTGCCGTCATCGGCGTACTTATATTATACTGCTATACGACGTACACACGTGCCACCACCACGCAACCGTGAAATGTAAAACTCTCTGTCTGTGCTTGCCAATGTTGCAGGATCGTCAAGGGATTCCCGCCTGTTTCGCCGTTCATCGGTGTTTCGCCGACTCTTTGTTATCTGCTCAAAGAGAAAAAACCTCTTTGCTGTCTTCAGCTCGCGCAGGTATATATTATATATATGTTTCCCGATACGTCGTCGTCGTATAGACGAGAGACGTTTCTTCCTTTCCTTTTTTTTTTTTTAACTCCCGCATGTGCATCCACTAGCTACTATACCGCTACTACTACTACCCTAGTATCCACCCGGAGCAGCAGTAGCTTAACAAGATTTCTTCCCATCCCTCAGATAGATATGCTATATTTGCGGTCTCTCTCTCTTCCTTTGCCTCGAGAATACGAAAACTCAGAAGTTCATCCTTGTAATTTTTTTCTCTCTCTCTTACTTACTTACTTATATATATACCTTACCTTCTTATTCCGCTGCATTTTGTTTCTCTCTCTGTCTGCTCGGCAGGTCTGCGAGCACTGCAGCTATAGAAACGCCAAGGAATACAATTGGCAGAATAAAACGATCATACTGGCTGCAGATTATGCCAGTAATGGCATTTATAATTTTATTATACCGCTGCGGGCTCACTTCAGGTACCGTATATAACATAGACCTACATATCTATGCATAAAAAATTTTTCCCTTTCCTTTTTTTTTTTAATATTCATGTAGATATAAAAACGAGAGTTGGCAATAGTAGTAGTAGTGTAAGCGCTACTCTCTGCTTTGTGCGCACACCGCGCGCGTCGCGAGAGAAGCAAAAAAAAGGGCAAGGTGAATTTTAAATTCAACTTAGCTGCTACTCGGGCGAGTAAGAGCCGAGCGTACTACGACGATATAGATATAAGTCGAGCTTCCTTACAAGAGAGGGATTTATTCCCTTGCGCTCTCGGGGATCTTTTTTTTTTTCTTTTATTTTTTCATCAGATTATAATCAGTGTGTGGCCAGATAGTAATTGCCAAGATCTCGTCTTATATAACGTATTATTATTATTTTTTTTTTTCGTTCACTCGATGTAAAAATAATTGAGCGCAGTAACTCGAGCTAATAATTGCTCTCTTATACCCCGCACGCAGATCGAAAACCTCGCTGAACCCGATAATTTTGCTTCTGGAGAGGCGGCCGGAGATCGCGTTTTTGGACGCGATCTCGTATTTCCCGCTGGTCTACTGGATGCGCGGCTCGATCGATTGCCTCGACGACCTGTTACGGGCCGGCATCACCCTGGCCGAGAACGTCGTCGTCGTCAATAAGGAGCTCAACAACTCGGCCGAGGAGGACACCCTCGCCGACTGCAACACCATCGTCGCCGTGCAGACCATGTTTAAGTAAGCCATCTCTCTCTATCTATCACTTTCTTATAGGCGGTCATAAATCACACGTGAGCGCGGCAATTTGCACCTCGCTCGCTTTGCGATGTTATAATATGTGGGTATAAAGCCACGTCGAGCGTGATATGCCAAAAAATGCAATAGAAACTAGGTCTTACGGAGTGCATTGAAAAATTTTGTGAATCCACAGAGTCTCAAAGTTGGATTATCATTTTTAAAATTTTATTCTGCTTTTATGGGGTGAATAGAAAAAAATATTTGAATTAGGATTTTAAAAATCACATCTATAATTTTGAAATTCTTTAAATATAATAAAATAGCACACACAATAGTCCATTAATAAATTTGTTCATATTGAAATATGTTCTTGGAAAGACCAAAATACAACTTTTCCTAAAATTTGGTCATTGTCTAACCATGATAATCGTGATGGGAAAAATCATGATTCAGATACTTTTTCAAAATCACCCCATAAAAGATCAAAAGAGGAATGGCTAAAATTTTGGGGATTATCATTTTTCAATCTACTCCATATGATTGCACAGTTAGTTTCTCGACGTGGCTTTGCCCATGCAATCTGAATCGTGAAACAAGTTGAATCATTTTGCTTTTCTCTGTTCTCTATCTCGTGTGTCTCGTTACACTCCAACCGACCAACCAATCAACCAACCAACAACAGATTCTTTCCGAGCATTAAGAGTATCACGGAACTGTCGCAGTCGAGCAACATGCGCTTCATGCAGTTCCGTGCCCACGACAAGTATGCTCTGCATCTCAGCAAAATGGAAAAGGTACTTCTCAGTACTACTTCCGGTGACAACTACCCCGCTGAGCCTACGCTGGGCTCCCCGGTAACATGAAAATCACTCACTCTGATCTTCTGATAATAATATTAATTATTATATTATATATATAATATATATTTTTATATTATACTTTTTTTTTCATTTGATTTTTTTTCTCGTTTTTTCTCACGTATACTCATCGATGAAACGGTCGCGTCGAGATGCATAATGTTGTATTTACACACGATGGTTTTATCGATGAGCCGTATCACGAACTTAGGTTATATAGCTGTGCACCTATTGTCCATCTTCGCAACTTCTTTTCTTTTTCCTTTACTATTTTGTCTTGAAACAACTCTATAATAAAGAAATTGAAGAAAAAAAAAGCCCAAAGTGTAGATAAACGCACACACGTATCTATATGCAAAGACAAAAGAAATCCACTTTATCTAAAGTGCTACTTATGCTACCTGCTCTTGCACTTTGGTCGTCGGAAAGCTTATCGACTTATTTTACAAGCGTATCGTAAAACGTCTAAGGCCGTCATTGCTTCTTTTTTTCAAGTATTAACGCCGAGTAAAAAAAAAAAGAAAAACAGAAATAACAGGTTCAAAGTAACGCATTTTTAATTGAAAATTTTTTTAAACGCGCGTTACGATGAAAAAAAAAGAGAGAAGAAGAAGCTGCGAGGATGGAATAATGCAGCTGTATGAAAAACAGTGAACTAAGGTCGAGATGTCACTTCTAGAATTTGCTTGACAAACTATATATATATTATATATATCTTTCATAGTTAGCTGAGGCATGGTTACTGTTTAGAAGTATTAGATGATTAACCTCTGAACAAATTTTGTAAATAAATCACGTTTCTTTGCTCGCAATACAATCATACATATAAAATCGAGTAAAAAGCCTTGGCCCGGAAGAGTAAAACATGAAAGTATTCGAGTATTTGAATCGCTTATATAGACTCGAGTGCTTATAACATAATGAAAAACGTAGTTTAGCATCCTGTGCGATGTAGCCAGTAATTATTGAAATATTTTCTTTTAATTGATCGTAGTATATAGCATGCGGCGTGTATCTCATAGAAGCTGATTTTTGCTATCTATTTTAGACTAGATAAGCTATTGCGAATCATCGCTAACATTTTGCCTCAAGTAAAGCTTTGTATTATATCGTTATTAGTTTTGGTCGCTGCTCGAATTAATTAAAATTAATTAAAAAATTCTCTATCTTTACAAAATGAAAGAAAACAAAAAAAAATTAATAAACGAAATGAACTTAAGTGAAAAATCTTGGCGAAATGTACCGGTGGGCCCATAGCATGTGCTTGAAAAATAAACGTTGTGTATAATACATAACTCTGCAATTATGTATATATACATGATATACAAATATCTAACATTATATATATATGTATAAAAAAATCTAATCTCCCCGTAAGTAGTGAAAATAAAAAAAAATCAAACGTCCTCCGAAGACTATACTAAAAGAAGCTCTTTTTTAAAAATCTTCGCCGCACGAAAAACCACACGCACAGAGAGAGAAAGAACGAGGCTCGCACATATCTTACATGTTTCGTCTGCCGTTCGCTGCTGGCAGCGTATTCAGTGCCTCCATGCTCGACACTCTGCTCTATCAAGCCTTCGTCAAGGATTACGTGATAACGTTCGTGCGGCTGCTGCTGGGCGTCGATCAGGCCCCCGGATCCGGATTTTTAACCTCGGTTAGTTTATACTTCTTTCCGTCTTATATTCATTACTTTTTTTCTTCAAACGTTTTATCATCTCGCAACTGCTTTCCATGCGCTCTCGACAAAAGATGAAAATAACGAAGGAGGACATGTGGATAAGGACTTACGGCCGGCTGTATCAGAAGTTGTGCTCGACGACCTGTGAAATCCCCATCGGCATTTACAGGACGCAGGACACGTCGATAGTCGACACCTCGCACGTAAGTGCCTTTTTCTGCACTTATTTTCTTCTTACTTTTTTTTTTTGCTCTCCCCCTCTCCTCCCACATACATGTGATACGTCGAATATAAACCTTACAAGCGCTTTGGACGACATATTTTTCTCGATTTATTATATTGCGTATATGTATTCGTACATTTTGTATACGATATCGATGGATTTCCGGTACACGCGAATGTAAAGAAAGGAAGAAAAAAATACACACACACGTTCGAGAAAGGACAGTATACATACCCATTAGCCAACAAAAGTCTCTCGAGTAAACGAGTTCTCTTGCAGGACGGGGGCATCGAGTACCTTTATATACTTCGTACCCAAAGAATGATCGTTGAATGTATGGATAGAGCATGATTGTAATGGTCTTTTGTATAATATTTATATCTATCTGACGATACTCTACTGGACACTGATAGAGTTATTTTATTACTTTTTATACGACACGTTTATTTAATTGAGATGAAAAGTAATTTTAACAATGGATGCGTATGTGTATGCGTGAAAACACGTGCACTCGAATCTTGAGAGAATGATTATAAATAAGCAAGGCGCGGCTGATGAAAAAAAACGTAAGTGCAAGTAGAGAAATGCTTGGTTTTTTTCTTTCATTTTTCGGTTTCTCTCGTTTATGATTTCGAAACCAAAAACAACAACAACAACGACAAAACAAAAAAATCCATAAACGCCGACCATCGGGAACAGGGTGACTCCGACGCGGAAAGCGACGCCGGTGTCGGCGTCTCGTACAAGATACGCCATGCGGCGGCGGCGTCCTGCTTAGCCAATTGCACCACTGCCCGCGAGAAAGGCGCCACAGCTGTGAGTATGATGCATATACTTAAAAATTATTATTCTTATTATTATTATTATTATTTTTTTTTTACTTTTTTTTCGATTCGTTTCACAAAAAAAAAAATTTTTCAAGAAAAAACAAAAGTATATTTGATTACAAAAAGAATTATAACATTCATTTGTTCTTCAATATATCTTCTTGTCTAATTAATCTAATTTTTTTCTCTGTTTTTATCCGACCTATCAAACCCTATTATACGTGTCTCTGTATCCAGCACAACTACCACTCCGTGGCCCGCTGCGATCGGCTCTCCTTTTCTGTACATATTTTTATTAATTTTTATATACGTGTGTGGTTTTGAATGTTTTTTTTTTTAAACATAATTTAAGAGTTTGATATAGTTTCTAGTTGGTTATTTGACACGCTTTGAGTTTTTGCGCTTATACAAGTACTGTTACGTTTTTATTTAGATTTGAATTGTTCAGAGTGTACAGCTTACATCCGATACGAGAGTTTCTTTATTGCAAATTATGATTTCTGATTTTCTCTTCAATATATATTATAACTATTATTATTATTGACAAGTACTAGCAAGGCATGACGTTGATTTATAGATTAAGTGTGTTCTTGACCCGTGCGTCTTGAATCTCATTCGGCACTGTCCTATTGAGTGCAGCTTGTGTTATTTGTGCCTATAGAACCTACTTTAGCTTATCTGAATTTGTGTTAAGTTTAATTGAAATAAATAATTGTCTTTAATTTCGAAGATAAAATGAAAATAAAAAGAAAATCATTTCATTACTTTTTTTTTGGGCCCCGCAATATTCGCGCGCATCATCCCTATTGACGGGCGCACGGGCAAATACGATCGAAAATTCAAAACGCTGAATAGATCGTATTGATTTTTTCATTACAATTCACATTATTCATAATGGCTTTCACGTCAATAAAAAAAAAAGAAGGAAAAATTGTACTGCGTTTCCACTCGAAAATGGAATTCAGCTCTTTATTTCACGTGTACACTCGAACGATGCTCCATTGTTTGAACATAAACACTTTTCAAATATTATCTTTAGTTTTTTTTTTTTTTTTTATTTGAATACAACCCTTTTCTTGTATATGCTTTCTACTTTTTATCTAGTTCTTTACATCTCTCTTATTCTGGTTGTTTTTTTTTTGTTTTTTTTTTTGTTTTTTTTTTTGTTGGCGTCGCTCTGCGACGTTCCTTTTTTTTAATTCGTATGAAAGCTCTGGCACACAGCGACGGCACCGCTCTGCACCTTAAAAAGCAAAATATCATGGGTTTTAACGGCGACCACCACCACCACCACCATCATATCAACGACAAAACGGTAAAAGAAATGAGTAAAGATAAAAAAAATAAAGAAAGAGACAGAAGGATCGATTCGGCAAACAAAACGATATGTAGTATCTATATACACAAGCATGTGACTGAATTCGCCTAGTTTCGTTCTCCATCCTAAGTGTGTGTATGTATGTGTTTTTTATCTGTGTCTATTGTCTCCTCCCCCCCTTACACATCGGCTCGTGCGCTCTCGGCTCTTACCGATTCGAGCAGAAGTAAAGAGGACAGATCATCTTTTTTTTTTTTGGAACAGTAGAGGAAGCTTCGTCGCTCTGGGTTTTTGCCCGCCCGAGACGCGTCTCTCGCGCGCGATGGAATCGAGTGTAAAAAGAAGGCTCGAGCATTGATTTGGATGAGAGAGAAAAAAAATCGATAAATTGTACATACCGTATTTGTCGTTGACTACACATATATTTGCCTTGCTTATTTCCTTTGAGTAAACGTTCGTACTTGTAGCGCGCGGCAAATATTTCGTTCGCTCCATTCTTTTCACACTCGACCTATATCGCATCGTGCGCGCTCATATATATATAGCGATTCGAAGGAAAAAAAAATTCGATAAAATGAGATACCATGTAGGAAATTACGTTCGAGTGCATCAGATAACCCCTTGGAATTCGCCGACTGCGTCTGTCGGCGTGTACGATCATCAGCTGTATTTTTCGATGTAAAAAGTCATTAAAAAAAAATTAACGGAAGCTTATCACTGTTACCGATGAATCACTGCAGGCGCCTTCTCGCTCATCGCAAAAATTTAAAAAAAAAACCATATCCTAAAATAGAACCGATTAAAAAGCTATAAAAATAATTTTGATGTTCAAAACGATATTCTTGCAAAATACATGATTTTTGCACGTTTTTATGTGTGTGCGAGTTCACAAACACGAAGCTATTTTATAGTCTGTCAATGATACCAAAGTACTTCATAACGTACATTGTATTCAAATTTTTGTTGTCTTATATTATGGTGTTACTGTCTAAGTATTGATAATTATAAGGAAAAAAATAGAAAAGTATCATGCACCGATTTGACATATTATAGCAATGAACACATAATACATTGTTGGAAGTCAAGTTTTTCTATTATATACCAGGCTATATGGAGTTGCGCACGATTGCTTTTTGATGCCTATATAAGACACAAGCT
Organism: Trichogramma evanescens; assembly: GCA_902732785.1. Classification (NCBI taxonomy): domain Eukaryota; kingdom Metazoa; phylum Arthropoda; class Insecta; order Hymenoptera; family Trichogrammatidae; genus Trichogramma; species Trichogramma evanescens. Next base: position 58,823 of record CACVKI010146100.1, on the reverse strand, counting down.
TAATAATACATACTTATGCAGTCCTTGTAGAAATGCTCAATATTCTGTGGCTAGTTTTTGGCCAACAAAGAAATTTTTCATGCACAATTAAGTACGGGATTTTGTGAGCATTTTTTTTAAAAACCGTGCTTTGACTTATACATTTAGTTCGACTTGGCCACTTGCAGATTTAAGGATACAGATATACTCGCCATCTATTGGTGATGTCTTAAAGTAAACATTATCGTATTCAAAGTGATTGAAAACTGTTCAAAATTATACGAAATAGATGAATTGTCATTTTTAAATCATCTTATAATTATAACATAAAAATCGCCAGAAACGAGCCAATTTATAGTCATTTTATTGGTCACTAGGCCATTATTAAAGTTGAGCATTTCTAGCCAAGGAAATAGACATTGAGAATCGTGAAAAATTAAACATTAAATCATAGAGAAACTTGTGATACATATAAAATTTTCACGATATCTCGACGTCTGCCGATTTGTCGCGCCGCAGCCGATCGCCGCCTATCATCGCGCGCCTCGTTCGAGAAGCGAACGTCACTAACTCTCGGCGTCTCTCTCTCTGTTTCACCATGTTTGGTTTCCCCGGCCACGCGCAGTACTCGGTGAGCATGGGCGACGAGGCGCGCGACAATCACACCCAGCAGATCGAGCGCGCCGAGATCGCCAATCTCGTGCGCTCGCGCATGGAGTCGCTGAATCTGCCCGTGGCCGACTACGACGACGTCTCGGAGAAGCGCAACAGCCTCAGCTACGTCATCATCAATCCGTCGTGCGATCTCAAGCTCGAGGAGGGCGACATCGTCTATCTGGTGAGGCCGTCGCCCTTCTCCGCGCAGAAGACCTTCGAGCGCCACAACTCGCGGCGCAAGAGCAACATCAGCTTCTGCTCGGCCCAGCTGGTGGCCCAGATGAACGCCGCTGTCTCGACGGCGAGCGGTTTGGTGGGCGGGCCCGGGGGAGGCGGCGGCGCGCCGGCGAGTCGTCGCGGCTCCGGCATCGGCATCGCCGCCAGGGCGCCACCGCTCTCCAACACCAAGTCCAACTCGCTCTCGCTGCCCGACAGTCCCACCGTGTCCGGCAGTCTGAGGGGTCGCTCCAACTCGCTGCGCGTCGTCGACGACATCCTACTGCGGCGTAGCAATTCTCTGAGGTACACTCTTTTTTTTTAAAACATCTATCAACCAGCTCGAGAGCATCTCTAATTTGGTATTCGCTCGCTTGCAGACAAGGCCTGAGCATCCCGGCGAGGCGCAAGAGCAGCCTCGAGGACATCGGTCTCGGCGCCCTGTCGCATCCCTCGAATCACAATCCCATCAAGATAGCCCTCAACGACTCGATCGGGCTGGAGGTGACGCCGCCCGAGGAGGGCAGCCAGTCGGGCAGCACGACGGCGAGCAATACCGGTATTCTCGACGTCGGCCTGCCGCCGATGTCCGTCCTCTCGGCGCGGCTCGGCTCCGGCCTCGGCGGCTCGATGGGCGGCCTCTACGATCCGTCGCCGCCCTGCTCCTCGTCCTCGGCCTACGGCGGCGGCGGCGGCGGCGGCGGTGGACCCCAGTCGACCTCGTCCTCGGGCCAGCTCCAGGGTGCCGGCGGCTCATCCTCCTCGTCGTCGCAGCAGGATCCCCAACACATACAGGGCACGATCGTATGATACAACCTCATGTGGGGGCGCAGATTCTCCGGTGTCATGAGAAACAAGTGGCTGTAAGCGTGCCCCACATCGGTAAAAAAAATAATTAAATAATGCAATGCAACAGATGCTTTAGGACTCTCTTATACATATAGTTATTATGTAGCAGCCCGACTCTGTATATAACACGAGAAAAGAAAAAAGTATATTGTAAGCTCGCGCGCACATACCTGGCTTCTGTCTCGTATGTATTTCGGAACGTGAAACAAAAACACAATAGATGTTTAATGTATAACCACCGAATAGTGCGAGGCCTCGACGAAGTACGTCGTATCCACGTTTTAGAGCTGCGGTACCGCCTCGCTTAAGCATTTTTTTGTTGTCGTCCTCTCTGTTTTTTTATTTTATAGCGCTCATTTAGAAAGATGCAAAAAGTTACTCTCTGGTTTTCGCCTCGTTAAAAAGAAACAATTAAATTCAATGAAAAGAAGAAAAATTCAAACTTCAAAACTTTTATAACTCGAAAGTAAACTTATTGATAAACGACTTTACTTTCTTTTTTTGAATTATTATTATTTTCATCATCCTGAAAAAGAACCGATTGAAATTTTTTGCATCGAGCCGCGTGTACATATAGAGATAGTGATGATGTGAAGAACAACCAAAAGGCAGCATACGAGCCACTTGAAAACTAAACATCAAAATACAATTAATTTCTCAAATCTGTGGGCGAATATCGAGACGAGATCGCCACGCCAACAATTTTTAACCCCGATGTGTGTATTTGTAAATGGAATGTTGTGTATTTTAAGCAAATAAAGGGCTTCAAAATGCCTGACGTTTGCCAAACTCAACGGCGCGGTGTGCTACTCGATCGCCGTGCGTTGTTGAAACTCGTAGCTATACAATACAGATATATAGATATATATAAAAAGATTAATTAAATAACAAGACATCAAAGTGTAAGTCGGGCGATTTTGAACGAAAAAAAATTCTATTTAATATTTAGCGACTTCGAGTGTCCTTCAAAAAGAAAATAAGACAAAAAAAAAAGAATGATATGCGATTGCCTATTTATATAAAAAGTAAATAACTATACACACACGTACCCGGTCGATAATTTTGTACTAGAGAACAATGCAAAATGAACAAAAAAAAATGAAAGAAAACAAAAACGAAAAAACTCAACTATTAACAATATATTTATAAGAAATCTATTAGTAATGAAATTTATTCATATCACGCGAGCTGAATAACGTAAAATTCGCTTCAGCGTGCGAGTACTACTATATTCGTAGAGGTGTTCAAACAAAAAAAAACGAGTTTATATATAGCGTTAACCGATATATCGTGTAAACTGTGACGTGTTTTTGCTGTACAATTTTCGACATTAAATATACGCGTATCCTTTTGTTTCATTATGCGGCACTTGTTTTCGAGCCCGTTGATTTTGGGACGCGAGCGGAAATCGATTTGTACATCGTCAAATATTTATGAAAAATCATGTTGGTGCTTGTAAACTAGTTAAAAACTGCGCGTTGAAGAAAAAAATGTCGAATGGATAAAATTACTGGGACCTTACAAAAAAATGTATCGATTATTGAAAGCGCGAGCGAGTCTCTCTTATCTCGCGTTCGTTACAAAAAAAAACGATAAACATGTATTTATTAACACTTAAGATTGTGAATGTAGTTTACGTTTTAAACGAAATTATTCTATTTAAATTTAATATCGACTCGAAGAAAACTCAAATGTACAATGATCGACTATCAAATTTATTTTTACCGACTCCTGATTTCAGACAATCTATTATTCATCTTGACAATTGACTGGGTAACTTTGGTAAGATAAAACTCGAAGCTTTTCATTCTACAACTAAATTCTCGGGTACCTTCTTTTTTATATTTCACTCACATTAAATTGCGTATATCAATTAAAATGTTATCATTAATACGAATTGTGTAAATAAATAAACAAATTAAATAATTAAATAAAAAAAAAATACATTCAAACGAAGTTCGTTTGTTAGTTTCTAGAGAAAGCACACTTTGTCAAGTGTCAAGGTTTTGGGCGAGGGTAAAGTAAAAATAATGAATTAAGAATGGATATGTCAAAAAGATGTGTAAAATTAGACTTACGAAGCGCTGAGCGTCAAAAGTGTGCGCATTATTCGCGTTATTTAGTACTTGGAAATCAAGATTTTATTATTAATTGAGATCCACATTCTGGATCGAAATTTCTTAGCTACATAATTAAACTAGCCCAGCTTTGAAGCTCGGTATTGTTATTTCGTTAATATTTCAAAGCTGTTATACATGTGAAATCATCGTTTTATCTTCTAAGTAAAAGCGGTTATTACTTTCGTCGTTAAATGAACTTTTGACAAACGATTATAGATAGAAGAGAGAAGGTAGAAAATTTTTAATGCTGAACAGTTTTTAAAAATAAAACCAAAAATAACAGCGTAAATTTTATAGGAGAATTAAAGTGTATCTCTATGAACTTAATAAATATGAAGAAAAAAAAACTAATATTCATTTATTAATGTGAAGCGCCGATATTTGTCTTTCATCGCGCCATCAGTTATATTATTGTAAGGAAATGCAACTCTGACGATGATATTAAAAAGCAAACTGTTTTCTGGAATTTCATAAAGTAAAAAAATGTATCATTATACGCTGCAATAATGAAAGGTAGTAAATTTTCATATTAAAGCGTAAAGGTAAAAATAAACTTTAGTCTAACTTGGTAATTTGATTTTTGTACGAAGATGATGCCATTAATAATTACGATAATTTGTTATTACTAAAAATTTAAATCAATGTTCCAATCTTTACTCGTATAAATAATGTCCGTTGTAAAGGTATATGCCTAGTATTCATTATATATCGACCAATTTCATTTCTCTTAGGGTTCGATATGTGAAAATAGCGAGAAATTGGCCTTCTGTTTGCAGTTAAAAAAAGCGAATCGAGGCGTATGATGAAAACTTTGAAAGAATTTATAGCGTATTTAAAAGTAAGTAAAAATATTTTTCAAATATTTTTCATGAATTGTCAGGAAAAAAATCGTTTAAATTGACAATGGCAAATTGCTCGTAAATAAAGAATGATTAAATTATTTAAAAACAAACTCTTCTTTACAAGACCCTTCATAGTTTTTAAGCCAAAAAAATATCCAGAAAAATTTCTTCGACCAACCTTCAAACAAAATTAGATAATGTAACGTCGAAAACGAAAGGACGAGTTTCGATGCTATTAAAAAAAAAAGAAATGTATTATGATATAAACGAATGTATGTAATGTAATATATCAGAGATGAAAATTGTAAACTATATAAATATATATTGATTGCTCTGGCGAGGTACGATCTCGCCAGCCGGCATGAAAACATAAATTTATTACAAATAAAACAAAGTGAAAAGCTAAATTTTTCCATCAGCGTTTCAATTATTGGGTTGGATAAATAAATACAAACACACGATTATGTTCACGAAAATAATTTTGGTATATTTTTTTTTCTTTAATGTCAACGTAAATGTCGAATTGTTTTGCTTTAATGATTTCATTGCTCGTTTCAGTAATTCAATATAATTCAATAATTCATTAAATAAATTATATTTAAAGTTGTAAAGTGTATTAAAATACGAATTAATACTAATGAACTAGCGTATTAGTTTTGTTTCTCGAAATTTGTTTTCTTTTTCTCTAGTATTTTATTTTACAATTGCACTCGCAGCCACGCGCGTACACGGGAATGTACGGTAATAATCTTACATCATTACTTTTTTTTTTTTTGTTATCTTACGTTAACACGCTCTTCTCAAGGTTCATCGATTATTTACAAAAAAAAGACTCGCTTCATCATCAATTATTTTTGCAAAGTAATTAATAGTAAAACGAATTACACGTAGTTGTTTTTTTTTTCAAGCAAAATCTGAATAAAATTCAAATGATCTTGCTTAATACGCTCTCCCTTATCATTTATAACAAATGTAAATTTATTTTGGCCATTGTGACGTTTAAATTATTATCTATAAAAGGTAAATTCACTCGGTCTTGGGCGAGTCGCTCTCGCCTTTGCCAACCACTGCGCCATCCTCATTGGTACTCTGCTGCTGCTGCTGCTGCTGCTTTTGCGAGGTACTGCAGGCGGCAGAATCGTTGTCTGTCGGGGCTGCTGCCGCCGCCGTCGACACCGCCGGTGGGGCGGGTCTCTGCAGCAGCAGCAACCGCGACTTGTCCGCTGGTCATGCAGTTCTCGCGGCCGGCAGCTGGGCCTTGGGCACGTTGGCGCTGAACTGGCCGACTATGTTGCCGCGCGGATGATAGCAGGCGACCACGACGCAGGTACCGTCGCGCTTCGCCATCGCCATGCCCATCTCGCGCGTGCCCCGCCACACTATCTGCGTGAAGTGACCTGAAAAAAAAAATCACAGTTAGCTTCGCTGATGCAAGTTGGACAAGAGTGATTTACGTGTACACAAGGTCAAGGGTTCAGACGAGATAATGTCGTCGAGGTGGGGGGTTTTATTTTTCGTTCCGTTGTGCGCGCGAGCGGCACATAATTTTTATTAGTTCATTTGAATAATCGAGTAATTATAGAGATAATTTGCATACTGGACAAAGAGACTCACATGTGTTCATGATTCTCGGCTCGGTGCCGAACTTGTGCTCCTTCCTCTCGGCGTACCATTTGGAGATGACTTCGCGCGGCGATACGATAAGCTTCGGGTCCGAGCACTGCATCGAGTAAATGTTCTCGCCGTAAGGCGACGACGACTGCGGCACGAGTTTGTTCGTATTTAGCAAGGTGCACGCCCATTGCTGTACGTACGACGACGACGACGACGACGCACGAGACGCAAAAAAAGGAAGAGAGACAAAGATTAAATATATATATTTGGCGCGCGCTCGGCGAGGCGTGAAATTCACGTTTCGTTCTTCTCTTACCTTGGCAGCGGCTGTGAGATCTGCGTTCAATCTCAGCTCGGGCACCCTGTGCCTTCTCCGATACTCGTTGTGCACTTTGAGAGCTTCGAGCTCCCACGACTTCTCGTCCAATACCGGTTTATGCAGCTGCAGCTGCTGCTGCTGCGGCTCCGGACTGTTGGGCTGCGAACTGCCGTTGCTGCTGCTGCTCTTGCCGGGCTGCGGCGACGAGGCGCCCGACATCGACGACGACGACGTCCGCTCGTGATGATGCTGATGATGATAGTCGTCGCCGTTGCTGCTGTGCCGATGCAGGGGCGGCACGACGTTCTCCGTGAAGCTGCCGAGATAGTTGCCCGCTGGATTGTAGTTGGCCACGACGTAGACCTCGCCGTTGCGATTGCGCGCCATGCCCACGCCCAGCTCGAGGCTGTCGCGCCAGACGACCTGGGTGAAGTGGCCCGTCTTGAGGGTGGTGGGCTCCTTGCCGTAGGCGTGCTGCTGCTCCTCGGCGTACCACTCGTGCACCGGCTCGTCGCCGTTGATCACCGTTTTAGGATTCGAGCTCCAGACGCAGAAGAGATTCTCGCCGTAGTCGACGTTGGCACGATGCTCGAGACGGCCGCGCGTCGCCAGCGAGTTGGCCCACTCTTGACTAGCCTTGCACAGCTAAAACGAACAAGCAAAATATCGTTAGATACCTCCTTCTTCTTATAGTTAAAGGTGTTTTTTTTTATACTCGACTGTTTGATTATTACCTGCTTGTTGAGGCGCAGCGGGGGCACGCCGTGGCGCGACCTGTAGTGGTTGTGCGCCTCGAGGCAGGCCTCGACGAACTCCTTGGACGGACCCGATCTGCGCACACATGGTTTACGTACTTCAGTCTTGGTGATCTACAACATAGATATATAGACGGATGAAAATAAATCGAAATAAGTATAAACGAGGTTAGCTCGGGGTTATTTATTTATCCTTTCGCGTGGTAATAGATTTTTGCTGGGGTAAGACGGACCGATCGGATGATTTGTTGTTTCCCATATTGTACTCCGAAGACTCGAAAATTTCGTCTACTCTCGAATTTACTTGTTGACGTTTGATTATTTTTATTGGCGAAATTGTGTGTCGTACGTTAATGAAGGTTATGAAAACAAATTTACTCGGCACGATTATAACAATATAAAGAAAGAGTTAAGTACAGGCTTCTCGTACGATTTTATCATTTTGGAACATAAAAATTACTCATTTTTATGGCTTGTGTATCATGAAGCAATCTCAAAGACTACGTATTTGTACAACCATACGGTATCCTAGATTTTGAGAAAAATGTAATTCTATCCTGCATAGCTCTTTCTTAGCTTTTTACTACTTCATTTTTCTATCATAATTTATAGAATAGAAAAAGCATGTTATTAATTTGTAGATATGAGTTATACAACGTCGTAATAACTTCAAAAATTTTCTACGTGATTTGTAAATATCATTAAATTAAATTTAAACTTCCACGAAACCACTGACAAAGACCATACAGAGTTTCACTCGCTAATATTTTGAAAAACTTCGTCTACGCGAGGCCTATGCGCGATCAGCGCTATCGTTGTGTGCATGGCAAAACATTGCGTGTGCCGAGCATCGCGCATAACACGAAGTGACGAAGAGGTCATGCATGCCCTGCGCGACCGTAAACAACAGAACGAGCAACGGAGGCTCTGTGCAGTACAAGTAGTGCTCTTCGCCAGTTATCGCGTGTAGTTCGCTCGACCATCGCCGAGAGATTAGTCGTTGCCAAATTCCAAATGAGAAAGATGGATTCTAGTGGTTCATTCAACTGTGCTGTCAGGTAGTTTTCATTGGATGAGAAAGAAATTATAAAAAAATATGGCAACTAAAATAATTGATATTTTTGGGGTTATTTCAGAGTGAAAGAGGAGCCAAGTGATGTATTGCTTACTGAAAATGATGGTGGAATAATCGACGAGAAACTCGACGTAAAAAACTTTCAATTCTTACCACTACTTGCGGAAAATTCAGTAAGTATCGATAATTGTACGGTTAACTCGTATTTAAATTTTTTTATAACTCGTATTTAATATTTCTACAGACCCATGCGCTTCGAAAATGTGAAGAAAATCATAAAAGTGAACTTGAAGACGAAGTGGAAATAGTCGCTGAATGTGAAGACGTAAAGCCCAACATTGATTTATTATCAGTTACGAAACTTGAACATGATTCTCCAAATCACTCACGGAATATTGAAGATAGCGATTATAAATATAAAAATCAAAACATGATTAAAATGGAACCCGCGGGGGAAGTGAAAGAAGAAATTGTTTGTGAAGCTGCAGAAGAATCGATTTCGAATTTCGACTGTGAACCTGCCGGACAAAATAAAAAAAGAAAAACAATGAAAAAGTTGAAGAACAAACATAACCTAAAACAACACATCAGTGGAGTGGATAGTGCTAGCACCCACACGTGCGACACATGCAGAAAAACATTCAAAGGATTAACTAGTCTCAAAAACCACATAGATTCGAAGCATAAAGTTGTCACACATACGTGTGATATTTGTAGAAAGTCATTTTCATCGAAAAGTAATCTTAAAACCCACATTAAAAATGTGCACTATGGTGTAAAACATACATGTGACGTTTGCGCGAAAAAGTATTCAAACAGATTTGCTCTCCAGGAGCACATAAATAGGATACACAAGGGTGCCACGCATACATGTGATGTATGCGGCAAGACATTTGCACAAAAAGCTTATCTCAAATGCCACATCGATGCGGTGCATAATGGTGTCAAACACGCATGTGATATATGTGGCAAGAAATTTTCATTTAAATTTCATCTTAAAATTCACATCGATGCGGTGCACAATGGTGTCAGACATGCCTGTGACGTTTGCGGAGAGACATTCACTCACATTACTAGGCTGAAAAGTCACATCAATGCCATACATAATGGTATCAAACATGCATGTGATATATGCCAAAAGACATTCATAACGAAGCAAAGTCTTAAAATCCACACTGATACGATTCATGGTGGTATGAAAAATACATGCGACACATGCGGAAAGACATTCAAACAAAAGATTAATCTCCAGGTTCACATTTCTGCGCAGCATAGCGGTGTCACACATGAATGTGATATTTGCGGAAAGAAATTCATATATGATGGGAATCTGAAACTGCACGTCAATGCGATACATAATGGTATGAAACATGCATGTGATATATGCCAAAAGACATTCACATTGAAGCCAAGTCTTAAAGTGCACATTGATACGGTACACAATGGTGTTAGACACGCATGTGATACTTGCGGAAAGACATTCTCACAAAAGTATGCACTCAAAGCTCACGTCAAATCATCTCATAATGGTGTCGCACGAGCATGAGATGTATGCGGATAAAGTATACAGAAAAGTCGAATTTCAAGAAGCACATTGATACGGTGGACAATCGTGTTACACGATAATGAATTATAAATATGATGAAAAATACTCTAAAGAGGCATATCGATACGGTGCACCATTCACACATTAAAACTTGATAAATGTATAAAATTATATGTACACTGGATTGGATTTGATTGCTCACATTTATAAGTGTACGAAATTTCGCGAACCAGAAATCTGATAGAAATTGCACCAAACATACTTGGTGTCAGAAAGATAGTTTAAAATTTGTTTATTTGTAATATCGCGAGTTTCTCCTATTTTATCTCATTATGTAATAACAATAATTATAACGATAATAAAAAATCAATACATTTTTGGAGTCAAATTAAACTCATTAATTGTCAGTTAATAATATGTCACACCCCTCAAGTTAATGTTAATTTTGTAATACTAGTTGATTTTCAGTGCCCCTCTATAGAAACTGAATAGCCGGAACTGAACAGGTTGTCTTTTCTGTCCATCATCTGTTTAATGAATAAATAATAAATAAATAACAAAATATATACACGTGATTCGGCCTGCATCTACGTCGTCTCCCGCATTTTCACGGCTTAGCACGTAGCGCGGCGAGACAGCGAGTCATTGACTTTTGCATCAAATGCAGTTCATCGATGTCGGCGATTCAGCGTTACGGAGAAAAAAAGCAGCGCACGCTATATGCCTTTCTTTCGACCAGCAGCTGCAGCAGCAGCAGCAGCCGCAACGGTAAAAACAAAAAGGGGGGTCCAGAGAAAGAGAAACAGACCCGATGACACAATGCATTGTTCACGCGCACGTGCACGGTCAGCGTATCCCAACAAAAGTCTGTGTTTATTGTCCGAGCTTTCCTTTAGACGATATTAGTAGCAATTTTTTTTTCTTCATTATAATTACCTGATTCGACGTGCTGGAGTATCTGGCGGAGTCCGGCGACGCCGAGGAAGACCTCGCGCTGCTGCACGACATGCCATCGCTGCCGAGGCTGCTGTGGAAGCTGCCGTGGATCGAGCTGCTCGACAGCGGACCCGGCGATGCAGGCGACGCCGTCAGCGGCGACTTGGATCTCACCGAATCGGCCCTGCGCGAGAAAACAGAGTCGATCAGTTTTATAATTTTAATGCATGCGATCGAGATTTCTTTTTTTTTTTTTTGTACGGAGCTACTGAAAATTAAGTCGCTAGTTAATTTTGTCTTTTTAGCTATATATAGTAAATCGAAGCGATCTATTAAATAGATTACAGGCATAGTAGTAGATAGTAAAAATGATGAGGGAATCGGGCAATAAAAATCTACCGCTGATGAATGAATGAGAGAATAAGTGCTATGTTGTAGCGGTCCGCCGAGCTCAATTGTTTCTTGGTCGAAGTAAAAGTCCGAGTGCGAAGCAGAACGAGAATATATCCCTTCGAGGCTCTAAAAACGAACGAGAGACCGGTCGCTTCCTTATACATATTGTGTATATCGGTATGGAGCTTAAACCACGCGCGAGCGTCGACACTGTGGTTTTTCTCTCTCTCTCTCTCTTTCCGCGGATCGGCTAATTAGTTATACGATAGAAAAATAAAAATAAAAATATAAAATACAAGAAGGAGAACACGTCTATCGCGAGGCAAAAGTGTGCGGCGTACAAAAAATCGCGACAACACGCTGTGGCTATATAGCCTTTTTACAGGTTTATCGCATCGATCGGTTGTATCCTTAACAAATAGTCAATGTGTAATTTTTTTTTGCAAAATTTATTCTATATGTGTTTATCGTAGTAATTTCAATTGTGTCGATTTGCCCGCGATGCTGCTTAGCAGCACAGCAGCAGAGAGAGAATTGTAAACATGCCAAGGCCTGGGTAATACATTATCATGCGAACGAGGAATTAATAGCTACTTATTGAGATTAAATTCACTTGAAAGGTTTTACACGTTTTTTTGTCGTAAGTACGTATGTATATACTTATATTAAGAGAGCTACGTACACGCGCTACAGCTGCATAATAATAATCTCACGCAAAAAATTACGCATCCTCACGCGGCGGAGCTCCTTCTTTTCCTCCTCCTCTTCTTCTTCTTCTTCTGCTGCTTCTCATTACGTGCGTTAAGTGGGCTATACACGGAGAGCGTCATATCTCGTAATTTTAAGCGTCTCACCGAAAATTACATACAATTATTCCCGCTGCTTCCCGAAGTATAAAAGGCTTGTAATGCCATTATTATCGCGAGGTGTGAGTTTTCGGTTAGGCTTGTGTAATTATTATTATTTATTTTTTTCTGCTTCTCAACCTTGAGATCGTTATACAATATTTACTGCGCTCGGAATGACCTATCAGTCAACAACCGGCGCGTGCAACAAATACGTCTACATAACAGGGTCAATTTTTTCTATTAATAATTACACGCACACGCGCGCGTGGACAGCGAACGAGTCTCACGAAGCAATGACGACTACTATTTTTACAATCGAACCGATAGCCGATAGGTATACGTATAGACGTGTAACGCGTGAGAAAAAAAAGCCACTATTGTATACACACTTTCGCGATCGCTCGTTTTGCGGCTTTTTTTTTCTTTAACCCAAAAAACGAAAAATCGGATGTGCATGTAAAGACACGCCATATATCCTTTTCCACCTCTCGCTGTATCGAATCCTTCGTATATGTTTTCTGTGTTCACGAAATGAATAAAAAAAATTTTTTTTTGCTCGAAACCGTAAGTGCAAAGATGCCAATTGTCATCGACACTCGGCCTCTGCTGTATACACGAGTGTAATATACGATATAAATGGCTGAGTTATGCGGTAAGTATGTGTTATACATTTAATGCTGTAACTGAAATTGAATGACTTTTACTCGGCTGGATGTCTGTGTGTGTTTACTCGTAGTACGACCATGAGAAAAGTGAAAATAATAAATTTGACGCTATCGTTTTGCTGCACGCGTTGTGTCGTGGTTTTTTTTTTTATAAAAGTATGAAAGAGGATGGAGGAAAAGTTTATACATGTACAAACACCAGCGAACTGTCTCTCTCTCTAGTCCCGCGGGCTTAAAAGTGTACCGCCGTCGACGTCAATGTTGTGTACATAATTCGGTGTAACACACACACAGCAGGTAAGTACAAAAAACTAAATAGACGATCGATACACTTTCTTGGGACGACAAAAGTTTGTTGTTCACACTTTCGTATTTGTGACTTTCGTCGCAGATACAGTAACGATTATACCGCGCTGCGCTTTCTTTTTTTAAATTAAAATTTTCATCAATCGACTTTCATACTTTTTTTGTTGTTGCTTATTAGGCTCGTAGAAATGTCAACTATATATAAGTGTAATAATACAATATATATATCGAAAGGGTGATCGTTGAGATAATGGAAAATTTTTTGCTGCCTTGCTGTGTTTTGTTTATTTTTTTGATAATATACCTTGCGGGCGAAATCTCGTCAACGAAGCCGACGACCTTTTTTTTCGTACCACTAACTTCTCGATTAATGTTGAGTGTGGGTGTACTACACATAGGGCAAATATATACTTTTGAAAATTGTAATTGCAGTTAAGTAAAGACTATAGGATTATAAAAGAACAAAACTATACTGAACCAAAAAAAAAAAGGAACAAAAAAATGTCGAGCTAATTTCGGGCATTCCATCAATTGTAGCGCAGGTCACATAATTCGCATTCCATAAGGTGGCTCTTCTATATACGTTCAAATATAATAATTGACATTCACGAGGCACTCACCTGCTCGACTTGGGCGTAACGATGTCGCGAGTCTCGGAAGTGTACTTCCTCTCGGCGCGGCCGCCGCTGAACAGCTCGACGGTCTCGCGCGTCACGGTCTCGAGCAGCGGCTCGCCGTCCGGCGCCTTGCGGCCTTTGCTGAAGGTGCGCTGGTCGGTCTTGCGGACCATCACCACCCGGGAGAGCGGCTGATTGAAGTCGTGGCCGTGCATCGTCGGCGGTATCATGGACAGGGACTGCGACAGCGGACCGCCGACCCTCGGTGATCTGCGGGCAAAACATGAGAAGAAGATTTTAATTATTTACATACAAAAAAATTAAATTAAATTAAAATAGCAATTACGATAAGCATATAAATTATAAAATACGCGCACATTGGTGCGCCGCGTGCGCGTGTATTGGGAATTGCATAAGAGCCATATAAACGTTTTTCGTTGCACACGAGCTGATAAGAGCCTCTTAATGAATTCATTGGCCATTAACTGAGACGCGGTTTCGCGCATACGTAAACGATAATGTATGCTTTGTGCGTAAGTACAAGATACCCGATAACAACGTCACTATATATAATATATAATGCTCTCGAAGCCGAGCGACAGAAAAAAAAAAATTCGAATTTACCTGGTCATTGTTCAGAGACCGACCGACCGACCGACAAAAGTTTATCGCCTGTCGCGCGCTCGCGGACTTTAATTTATCGCGGCTTCGCTTTTCCATCTGCGAATTTGCATGCGCGCGAACGCAACAAAAAAAAATGAAACTAAACTTGGGCGCGCGCGAATCGATGTCCAGTACATATAGTAACGGTACATAAAACGTTGTGTGTGCGCACTTTATAAGATGAAGTTTCTTCCATTTTTTTATCGTCGTTGTGATTCCGTGCGCCTATTAGTCAAATCCAACCAGTGATCAATCAAGGCCTTTCGCGCGCGCGCAAAAAAAAAGAGAAAAAAAATCAAAATCATTTACACAACGAGAAAATCTCGTTCGTGCGCGACGACGACGACGACGACGACGACGCATGTATCGTGTGACGCGCGCGCATGCACTATACATGTGCACCGCTGCTGGTCCTATTAATTTCACCTCGCCTCACGCAGTTTGTTGTATAGTTGTACACGCGCACGCACGCATGAGTTGAGTTTTGCAATTGCGCTCGGCCGGATTAGTTTACCGTCGTATATGGCCCATTATGCGCGCGTTACCACCCAGTTTTGCGAAATAACGATAACGAATGTAACGAAAATTTCGCGAAACTAAGACGAAAAAAAGCGCGCAGCGTCGTTGACATGTGTAAGTTTACCCGTATAGTGTAATAATACGTCCATAACATATAGCACATACGCGTAATACGTGTTTTTTTCGTTCTAGTAGAGCGAGCATCGCTTCGCCGAGAATATTATAGACGGCGCAGGCACAGTCGTTTCTCTCTCCTTTTTTTTCTTCTCCTTCGAAACTTGGAAGCGAAGCTACTATATAGCCTTAGAACGGCGCGTAATATGCTCCACGCGTCGTTGAGTTACTTACTCACATACAATACGTATTCTTTTGTAACATCGATGTGTGCAAATTTTTGCTCCTTTTTTGCGTCGTTATGTACGAAAAACGTATCAACGACCATATAATAGTAAATGTACGAAGAGGCAAAACAGAACCGAACCGTATTAGAACGAGCGTAAAAAAGACGATTTACAGTTAAAAGATTATCTCGGATAAAATCGTTATAAAAATAAATAAAACCCTCCCCTCTTCTTCTGCCTCGAAGACGGTTCATTACGATCGCGTATATAGAGTGCATGGCTGAGTGTATATATAAGGCTCAGCTGGTGCGCGCCTTGTATATATTTTACTGCTCCTGGAGCATATAGATGTACACATAAATGTATATAGACACAATATATACCGATACTAAGAAATGCCATTATCGAACGGCAATAGAGGCAGAAACAACAACAACAACAACGGCGTCGGCGTCGGCGTCTACAGTGAAATCAGCAAGTACTGTAATACATATATAGGTTTCAGCATCGGCTCCGAGTAGCTGAGTCGTGTATAACAAAGGTCTGCATTTTCAACGTATGTATGTATGTGTGTATGTGTGTACATGTATACATGCATATACACCTTCACTTTACTTTCATTATAAGGTTTCCTTTCTAAAATTATCTGATAGAATATATCTCGCGTTTATTGTAACGCATTGCACACCGAGCGAGTATATTGCATGCATGTGCCTAGGAGAGGCGCAGCAGCTAGGCTTTAACGAATTTCGAATAATTTAAATGTACATCGGGAGGCGAGGAAATTCATTAGCTGCGTTTCGAGAGGCTTTTGAAACGGGCGCCGAGTTATACTGTTTGACGTTTCCCGCGATCGCTTTATGTTATAGCTGTCACTTTGACGCTTGCTCGATCGAGATCCCGCTATGTGCGAATTAAGATATTACAGGCTCTCGGAGCAACGAGTGGATCGTGTCGGCAGTCCTGCATACGTAATCGATTATTGTTTGTCGGATTGTCAAAGTATATAAGCCTCACATGTTGAGTTCGACGCTGGAGCCACCGCAAGACGAGCCGCTCTTCATCGCCATGATAATATATACGCGTCGTTGCGTATTACAATGGTAAGCACGACACACAACTTTGTCGTATACGATACACTGACACACAAACGTCGCACACCCACACAAGTACACACAAACACAAACACGAGACACACTCACGAATGTATCACACACTACAGGTACAGAGACGTAGAACAAACGTAGAATGCATCGACGACTGCTCGCGTTAATCGCGCGTTATGTTTTGAGCCAGCGGCGCGTCCGCGCTCGCGCGCTTCGCGTCGTGAACTGACTGGCGAAAAAGACTCTCCGCCGATGTGTGTATACTCGTGCAGCGCGGCAGCGTAGCGTAATATATAGTACAGTGGTATATATATACGGCGGCGTCGGAGGTGCAGACTGTACGGCAGAAACTATATTTTCTGTGTATATATACAGCCGACCGAGCGCGCACTACGTCCCTTTCTGCTCATATATGTATTAAATATACAATGCAACGCACGAGCGAACTCGAGCGAGAGCCGCAGAGCTCTGCATATACACATATGCAGCCAATTAGCCCGTTATGTGCGCAACTATACATGTGCACATACGCGTGCAGCAACTCTTGCAAGTTACGCCCCTGTGTGTGTGTGTGTGTGTTTGCGTGTGAGCACCCCCATCCCCCTTAGTGCATATTAGACAGTGCGCGGGTGCGTGAGCTGCGGGTATTAAGCGCGCCCCGAAGGTAAAACCCCCTTTATTTTACATTATAGATATGCAGCCCTCGCGAGTCTTTTTTTCTTCGATCGGATCGAATGTGCTATATTGCACTGCACGACGCGCGCGGTAGGTATATATTGGACGCATAATCTAACGACGCATCGGAAGAATCTCCTCGATTTCCGAAGCAGCGCCAGGCAGAAGGGAGTTTAACGCACGGCTACTACTTCTTGTGCTGTGCGAGTCGTTTTGCAGATCGTTATTATAGAGCGACGGGTTCCGAATTTATCGTTTTTTTTCTCGATCGTCCCCGTCGTGTACATATACCCCACGAAATTTGTACATCCTCTTTTTGTCCAAGGTACTATTTCGACGTTTGCCGCGCGGCGGAGATTCGGACTTATATATCCGCTGAGAACAGTCGATCGAAAAATGAGTCTCATTTCGTGAAAGCTCCAAGTTTAAATCTCTAGGAGAACAACGATAGTTTTTTCGTTCACCGTGGGGTGGCTGAAATTTTGATCATGCATCGACAGAAGGCTCTGTTATACATAAAATATCGATCCCCCAATGATGCATTAGAAGCGAAAATATAGCCGCAGGCCAAAGTATAATAATCTTTTAAATATTCTTTTTGAATATATGCGATCGATGAGTTGCCACAGCTAAGGAATTTTAAGTAGCTTCAAATTATCGATAGAATAATAAACGAAACTCAATTTTTTAACTTGTTTATTTGTTTTACTTTTTACGAAAAGTAATCCACTAACTTGGTCCCGCCGCCGCGAGAAAAACATTGCACAAGTCCTCGTTGGTCAGTTCGTCGATGATCATGTCGCAGCAAAGAATCGGCAGACGATACCGTATATCAGCTCCATGAAAGGCTCCAGCGCCCAGCTGGAGAAAAATTTTCTCGACATTCTTTCGAACGCGTGCGCGTATATAAGCTGGCCAATCCGTGTGTGCGGGACGCCACGTCCAATGTTCGATAGGTCTTGAGCTCGAAGTATTCCTCGTGAGTGAATCGCTTCGCCAGCTCGCCGGGCGACGATCGAAGCAGCTCGTACAGCGTCAGACTCGGCTTGATGATCGTCTCTTTGGCCGCTTTCGCGAACTCCTCTCGGTCGTGACAACTCTCCGCGAAATTCGCCGGCTTCCTGAACAGGTCGTACTCGACGAATGTCTGCATGATCTTCAGGGCGTCGCTACGATCCAGCTCGTATCCTCCTCTCTCGAGACGCTCGACTATGGCCAGAAGTGCGGACACCTTATATCCAATGAGCCAACCATATTCGTCGAGCGGAAGACTCTCCGACGACTCCAATAGCTGGGCGAAGTGACTCTCGTCCAGGATCCAGGAGCACGTCGACATTGTCGAGAAGCAGTGACGCCACGGCCCAATGCAGCGGCGTCCGGCCCAGCTTGTCTCGGGCGTCGACCCGCAACGGCCGACGCAATTCCGAGCTGATCCCGAATAACTCTTTCGTACTTTCACAGGCTCCCACATCATAGGATCCTACTATGAGATGCAGAGGAGTCAGACCTTCCGCGTTGGTCGAGTTCGGATCGCGCCTCGTCTCAGCAGCAGCTCGGTCAAGGGCATGTTTCCGTGGATCATGATCAGGTGCAACGACGCGTTGCCCGACTTGTCCCTGGCGTCGAGCAGCTGCCGCGCTAGCCTCGGTTTTCTCTCGTCGCAGACATCGAGGAACGTTTTTATACCGTGCCGACTCTCACGACTCTCGTGCACATCAAGTGCAGCTGGCCGTGAATCCTGCCTCGTTGGCTAGTTCAGGATCGGCGCCTCCTCTCAACAGCGACTCGATCACTCCCTCGTGAACGTAACTCTCGGGCAGGTGCAGAGGCGAATCGGCCGTTCCCGGCACGACTTGGTTGGGATCCTGGCCGAGCTCGAGGAATTTCTCGACGACGTCCTGACAGTTGAAGATACAGGCCACGTGAAAATGCGACAATCCATCCTCGTCGGTGTAATTTACGTCGAGTCTGTTGTAGATTTTGAAGAGTTCACTAAGCGGATCCATCGCGAAATAGCGCCTGTGACGAGCCATGAGATGCAGCGGTGTGGCTGCGGTGATGGCTTGCCGTCTTCATCGACGTCGGGCTCGTCCTTATAGCCGGTATTGACCACAAACTTCATGATGCACCGTGCCGAATAGCTCCGATCAGAGTTTAAGTTGATGAAAGTCACGGGAGTCACAATATCACAGAGGAGACGATTTATTTCTTCCCTATGAAAGAAGTCTCGGAGATTTAGATGCTTCCCCGTCCAAACTAAGGTTAAAGAACCGAGTCTACGGAGAAATTCATGCCGTTCTTTTTCTATCTCCCAATTGACGTTGCATACTAAATGTTTAAATAATGTTATTTTATCTTGAACGTTGTACGACATTTGAGCATTCTTACGAACTCCCCACTATAACATTATGACATGGTTTTATATGTTTTTATTTTGTCTGCTGAGCGTAGGCGTAGAAACGAGCGAGCGTTCAAAGTGTGTGCGCACTGCGCACGCTCAGGTAACGTGAATTGTACACTATAGTGTGGCACTATACTGCAGTATTCACGTAAACGAAGTGTCACTTTTGTTTTACAAGATTTTTTTTTAATAAATCAATGAAAATGCAAAACACGGGTTACTCATACTTGCGCCTGTTCATAAAAGGATCCGGAACCCAGCCCAAAGTTCAAATTTTCAAACAAGTTTTCTGAAACTTGTACTAAATATTTCTCGTCGAATTGACTCGTAATAATTCGTGAATTAACTGATATTCGGATACGTTATAATAATCAAATAGAAATCGTAATCCATGCGTAGGTAAAGAAATTCACACGCACACACCTAACGTCAGAGTTAACATGTTGTCATTTATCCATATAAATTCGGCCCATATAGAACTCAGAGGTTCCGTCGTTAAAGAACGCTCTTTCACTGATTGCTTAGACTTTGCTTAGACTTATACGATTATTTTCACTTTGCCACTTGCAGATTTACAGATATTCAAGTACTCGCCATCTAGCGGTGGACGCTGGAAAGAGTCATTCTTTTCAGGCAATCATTTAACTTGATACATTTTGCACTGTACGTAACGAACAGTAATTTTAAAGCAGAACCCACATTTAACGAAGAAGGTAAATTAATCGTACAAACAAAGACTGCAATCCACAATATGAGTCACCATTACACACAATTCGGGACCAGATCGGTCATTACCGAAATATTTAAAGTTTACGTAAAATTTGATATATACTTGAAGTGAACGAAGATAAAACCCACTTCCATGTGCCTTCGTCTTATTCTGTGGCTGCGACACGTTACTTGCGGAGAGTATGACTATTGCAGTCAGGGCCACCTAACCGCCGAAGCGGGAAGTGGGAGAGATGAGAGAGGTAAAGTGAGAAGAAGGTTGTTTATTGGAGAAAGAAAGTTAACTTTATTGTGTGTAAAGTGAACTGTCCCTATAACAAGTCGACATATTCGCGATGACATCAGGCATGTTACTTATACTAGAAATACTTCAGAAGGAAGGCTACGAATTTGTGTTATGCAAGGCCTTGACGATTCCTCTTTCGAATTAGATGAGCGCCCCGTAGCGGTGACAGAAGTACTACGTATAGTAGTAAAATCAGTTAGGCATTGCTTGTTTTGCCTAAAAATTTGCAGTCATTTCGGGTATTGCCTAAATTGTTTAGGAATTTCCTATAATTTTAACAGAATTTCGGTTATGACCTAAAATCATAGGCATTTCTCTTTTGCCTGTAACATATATATAAATTCCAACGATTTTTACGCGCAGATGCAAATATTGCAAGAAGTGCACCCGAACCGAAGCCGGCAAGAAAAAGCCCACCGCACACGTGTTCCACTGCTCGCAGTTATAATGCACATGTGTGCGGTGGATTCCGAAAATTCGCCGACTGTACCGCTGCACGACGCACGACGCATATATGCACACTCGACTCAACGACGACGACGACGACGACGACCAGAAAGGGGATTCCTAAAATGCGAGAGCCGCAGACGCTTCTATTCCGGCGCGCGCCGATGCAGCGCACAGTCCGAAGAATCTCTTTCTCTCTCGCTCTTTTTTTCCTTTTACCGAAGAATCGTGCGCGCAGAGGTCGGCGTCCTCGCGCGTGCTGCAGCAGTGCGCGCGGCAGCTACTCTCTTCGCGTTCGGTGTGTATACATGCGTGCCTGCGCGTGTGTGTGTGTGTGCGCGCGTGTAAGTGCATTTTGATCATCGCGACTTTCTCGCGCGCAAATAGCTCGAGCCTATATTATACACGTTGCATAGCGCATCTTCGTCTTGTGCGCGAAAGCGAATTTGACGCATAAAGTGTACAGTGCACTGCGGCAGCTATTATTGCGGTCGATTAAATTTAAAAGGCCCAGCGACGCACGCGTTAAGAGGTGACACGTACATCGCAAGGGGGGGAGGTGGGAAGGAAGTACTCGCGGACGAATGACATGGGCGGTCCCGCGCGGCATAAATTCGATTCGTTATAATTGATAATGCGCGATGGAATACCCCAGAAAGAAGAAGTCAAGAAGCGTATGTGCGTGTGCGTATGAGAAAGAGAGAGACGATAGCAGAATGTACCGATAATCGCAATAGAAATAATTAATTCTATTCATTGCCGCGATGGAGTGCTTGAACAAAAAAAAAATAAGAAAACTATTTAATTTTCTCTCCAATCGATGCCTCATTAATGCTTCGATACCTCGAGAGCATCTCTCGCGCTCGGCGATTGAAATCAACGAAGCAATAAAATAATTCGACTCTCTCGAATACACATTATAAACGCGACATCACGTGCTCGTGCGGGGCCGGCCGCTATATTTATATCGATAATGAACTTGAAAACACACGCGTAGTACGCCTCGATGGTATATAAAACAGCCCATCGACTCGTCATCGCAGCTATATAGAGAGCTGCCTTGTGTGTACTTACGTGTATTAACGGAGGAACTCTGCGGAGCACTCGAATATCTCGCGCTGTTATAATAATTGTAATATTGCGTGTGCGCGGGTGCTCTCGAGCGTGTGGTGCGCGGCCACTCGCACTACTCGCACAACAACAACAACAATTTCTCTCTCTCTCTTTGGCGGGTGCGCACGAGCGTCACGTGACACGCGCCACGAGCCTCATTATGCGCATTGTTGTTGCTGCTGTTGTTGTTGTTGTTGTTATTATTTTTTATAATGCGCAACGCGAGCAGCAGTGCGCATAGATCTGACTAGCTGCATTCGTGTGTGTGTGTAAGCGTGCACATCAAATAATAGCTGCCCAGACTTGGGCAGCCGCGGAGCACCAGCGAGCGTGCCAACTGAACTGAGCTGCAACGCAGAAAATGGTGTCATAGGAAGTTGGCTGCATGAGACGCGTTTAGTTAGCCGCCGAACGCGGTATCAAAATCGATCAAAAAATGATAATGAAAAATTATGAAAAAAAATTGTATAATAATTACAAAAAAATTTTTTAAATGCAGGAAAATGCAAACCAAAAGTTAACCCCACTTAGCCCAGCTCAGGTATTATTTAAAACATTGATCTATAAACCAGAGAAGTAACCCTCGTAG